>WOVY01005346.1:0-37734 GCA_013436015.1 Rhipicephalus annulatus
AGAAAGCCGCAAGGAGATTGATCACTACGCCTGCCTCTATGCCTACCCCTTTGAACCGAAACGAAATCCTGCCGTCTGGTGCGTGTCTTGCAGTCTGTGTGCATTGAGCATACCACCATTAGTATAGGGGAACAACCACAGTTTCTTTGTTATAAATGCGGAGCATTTCTTAAGCGCGAACATCGGCGACATTGAGTGTATCTATCCATCTATCTAATCTCTCTCATTCCATCTATATCCTATTTATCTCTATCTATCTATATATTAATCATATTCTATCTATCTAGCTAGCCGCCTAGAACTAATTAAAGCTCTCCTGGCCGTTAGATAATGGTCTCAATAGCAAACTTGCGTAAGGCATAACATGACGATGTATGTATGAAGGGGCCGTATTGATAGCCATAATATGAAATCTTGACATGCACGTCATGAATGTCATAATTTGCATTTTCATGGTCTGTGCTCTCACGGTGGTTTCATTCACATGGCATGTTGCAAAACTGGTATGGTTATGACATGAATGAATGGCGAACACAAGCGACAGACCCTAACATAAAAACTAGGACATGTGCGCCATGTAACAACATAACTACATGCCACACTCATGATGCGCTCGCGGCCATTTCGCTAGCATCACATATACAAAACTTTGTATTACGGAACGTGAATGGATTACGAGGGTATGTGACTGGTGCAAACAAGATAATCATGACATGTATTTCATTTAACAACAAGACTACATGCCATGCTCACGATGCGCTGACAGCCGTTTCGCTAGATTCACTTTCACCAAATTCGGTGTTATGGAAAGTGAATGGATGACGAAGGTATGAGACTGGTACAAACATCATAAACAAGAGATGTGTGTCATGTGACAACATGACTACATGCTAAGCTCATGATGCGCTCGTGGCCGTTTTGCCAGCTTGACATATGCCAAATTTTGTATTACGTCACATCAGTAGATGACAAAGGTATGTGACAGGTGCAAACATGATAATCATGAGATGCGTGTCATGTGACAACATGGCTACATGGCACACTCAAGGTGCCAACACACTTCGACGTGACAGGGTGTGCGTGCGCACTGGCGTTCGTTTCGTCGCGTCATGCTCTCGTGGCCACGCAAGGCGCCAGTCCTGCCTTATACTCGCAGATGCGGGTCGCGCTGCGTTGCTTTCACGCATGCGCGTTTCAGTGCGTCCGGCGTCCCCCCGTAACGAAAAGAGGCAGACGCAGTGCTGTCTGCGTAACTTACTGGAGCGAAATGCAGCAATTCGTATTTAGCTCCGGTTACCATGACGCCGCGCAGATGGACGCTGGTCGCGCCTGGCGTGAGACTACGGAGTTCTCGCGTATTGGTAACGTAGTGTCGCGGTGCCCAGCGACACTACGTGCGTCAACGCTACGTGCGTCAACACTACATAGGACACTACGTGCGTCAACGCTATATAGGAGTACATTGGGCTCTTCATGATGCGCTCGCGGCCGTTTTGCTTGTTCCACATGTACTAAAATTGGTGTTACGCGACGTCAATGAATTACGAAGGTAAACGACACATTCATACATGATTATCAAGGCACGGAAGTCATGTACGGTATCATTTATCTCTACCTCGAAAGTTGTGCTGATTTCAAAGTGACATATCAACCTATCATATTCTTCGCATATCATCGATTCTCACTGTACGTGCGATCTGCCTTTTTTAAAGACGACAAGTCTTTCTTGGGGACGTTCGAAGCAAACATTTTCGTCTGTCTGTCTGTACATTTGTCTGTTTGTCCAGTTTTTAACGACAACAGGTAGTTCGAACTGTCAACCCCATCCGCGGCGCCCACCAATGTTGCTCAAGATTGAGCGTTTATACTTATGCAATTGTCAAATAAAAAGCTGTTATTTCGCATGTCTCGAGCACCATAACAACACGTATATATCATGCATGCGCGACGCTTACTAGAAAAGTCATACACAAGTAATTTTAGTGTCTGTAGAGCTCATCACGCTTCGCTGACCATGCAACGCTTGCACGAAAAGGCGAGTGTTTCCAACGCTTTGCTAAGACGAGATGGTGCTGGCACCTACCCGCCGCTTTGCGTTCTACACTTTATCACCTCTGAGCCGGGCGCGCACACCCGTCTCAGAGACAAGAGCTTCGTTTTCGAAGAAAACTGCCAGATGGTGCTCATATGTCTCACGTGTGACGTGACTTTCTTGTGCTCGTTCGGCTCCACTATAACGCAGCACCTCCAGAATAACATTCACCAATTTTCTTGCGCAGAACATCAAATATATGATTTGTTCACTCTCACCACACGCAAGACTACCGTCTTCCAACGACATTTGCAGATTAACACGAAGATTCAGGGCCAATTTTCTCTCTATTGGTGTCGTTCGGTGAGCTGCTATGTTCACCGCTGCTAAACCATGCCGCCTAAACGTGATATAATCACCTCACGTTCACTTTTGTGAATGTGAGTTGATTCATGTTTAAGTTTATTCAATCGATCCCTTCCTAGGAGTCTTGAAGAAGCCGCCTGACGGCTCATTCGGCTTTGCAGCACGTAAGGGACAGTGCGAAAAAAATTGGCTTTGTATCTGCATGTTAATCTGCAAATGTTGTCGAAAGACTATAGTCTTGCATGTAGAGAGAGTGAGCAAAACACTTATTTGATGTTCTGTGCCAGAAAATTGGTGAATGGTATTCTGGAGGCGCTGTCTTAGAGTGCCTCCAGCATGCGGCGGAGGCGAACGAGCGCATGTAGTCACGTCACACGTGAGACATGAGTGCCATCTGGCAGTTCTCTTGAAAAATGTTGCGCATTCGAGACGGGCGTGCGCGCCCGTCTCAGAGGTGATAAGGTGTAGAACGCAATGCGACGTGTAGGTGCCACCACCGTGTCGTCTTAACAAAGCGTTAAAAAACTCGACTTTTCGTGCAAGCGTTGCATGGACAGCGCAGCGTGATGAGCGCTACGGTCCTTAAAATTACTTGTGTATGACTTTTCTAGTAAAAGAAGCACATGCAGATCATATACGTGTTGTTATGGTGCCTCAGATATGCGCAATAATTGCTTTTTAATCGACAATCGCAAAAGTATGAACGCTGAGTTTTGAGCTACATTGGTGGGTGCTGCAGAAGGGGTCGGCCGTTTGGGGTATCGACTGGTGCTGTTTAGAGTTCTCGGTACCGTTAAGGGTGGACAGACCGGCAAAACGTTTTGCATTGAAGGTCCCCAAGAAAGACTATCATCTTTAAGAAACTCTCCACGTCTGACTCGTCAGTCACTTTCGCCTATGAACCGCTCCAACCTACGCAGACAGTCCACGCTGTCGCCGCACAAAGTATTCATCCTCGCTGGCACCTCGCGAGCCGAGTGCGAGCAAGAAAGCTAGGCAAGGTCATTTCTGCTCCACTAACGTTACACCTGGGGAAGGGCGATGGATGTAGTTTGCTTTTAGTTAACTCGCACGCAGCGAACACCTAATGTCCAACTGCGCACAACAGAAATTTTCCTTCGCACTATATTGGAGGTCATTATCCAGTGTCGTGTATACGGTGTGGCCCGCAAACGCTTATGCAGCGCGTTGTCTCTCGTGGGTGAGGAAGCGTTTTCAATATCAACGCGTGCGGTACAGGCTCTCCCACCACCCTGCGAGCGCTTCGGAGAAGGCGAAATGAGTGAACGCTTTCTTCTGCTCAAGCGAATCTGCCATCACGACAGCAGTAGCAGCAGACGACGTATGGAACACACCAGCACGCTGAGACCCCGAGGTGCTTGCCCTTGACACGACCTTCAGAATGCGGCTACACATGAGCAGGAACTATAGACATTTTCACTGTTTACAAACACACGCCCTAGATGGCTTTCTGTTTCATCCACCAATCTGCCTTAACAGCATCGGTGAGCAAAAAGAGCTTTAGAGAATAGTCCATTCATTTTATACACCTGTCTTTCCTTATTTTGCGAAACATATTCAAATTATTTCTTTTGAGCTGCACAAGAATTCCCTCAAACTTAAGGCACGTTCCTTTATGTGAAAAGCTAATGAGAGATTTTCCTTTCCCTTAAAAAACAAAAAACTTGAAAATGCGCTTTCAGTTACGATGTTAGGAGCTGGTAACTGAGGTGACCGGAAGATTTTTTTTAGGGTACAACGCTTGTGACTTTGAAACCGTCTATAGTCGGTCACAGCCTGAGAATAAATGCAAACTCTGCCCACAGCAGTCAGTATCCCACTCATGCGAGATTTTCCATACATGTCTTACTCAAATACAGTCCGTTATTTACGTCACATTAGACAGATTTCACGGATTTAGGACATATCACTTGCCCGAGCAGGCTCGTGCTCTTATCACTGGTTTTCAGTTAAAATAGTATACTTTTTCGCAAACTTCATTCAAGCCCCGCCGCGGTGGTCTAGTGGCTAAGGTACTCGGCTACTGACCCGCAGGGCGCGGGTTCGAATCCCGGCTGCGGCGGCTGCATTTCCGATGGAGGCGGAAATGTTGTAGGCCCGTGTGCTCAGATTTGGGTGCACGTTATAGAACCCCAGGTGGTCTAAATTTCCGGAGCCCTCCACTACGGCGTCTCTCATAATCATATAGTGGTTTTGGGACGTTAAACCCCACATATCAATCAATCAATCGCAAACTTCATTCAAACATTCCGACAGCAATGCACTGCAAAACGTAATGTTTTCTGTCAAGTCATGACAAATTTTCAAATTGTAATATGCGTAGTATTTGAATTACCATCGAAAACCTGCTTATCGTTAGAACTGAAAGTGACAGTAGTTGCCCTGTTGCGCAGATGAATGACAGGCATGCTGCAGTACTGGGGGCAGAGCATGTATTTATTCTTAGTTTCTAACCAACTATATGCTCGGCGACAACTTTCTGTGGCAGCGCAGCCAAGGGTACGAAGCCAAAGCACGCCTTTTATTTCTACGCTTCAGCAGGTAGCCCACGAACGTGAACTTCTGCATGCTGCATAGACTAATGCAAAATATAAAAAGAGAGGATGTAAATATTAAGGTCAAGATTGTTTGCATTGCATATAAGCATCAACCGCGTAGGTTTTTTGTTCGTTGCTGTTTCTAGCTTTCTTGTTTTCTTGGGCCATTTAGTCTTGTTTTTCTGCCCCGGTAAAGAACGATGGCGTCGCTCGGTTGCAGCAAGATCACATAGAAGCGTGACACCAGCGACCTGCCACTCGTCAGGAACACGATCTGCTTGGAAGAATGATAACGATTGGAAACAGTACGTAAAACCAATGACCATTTTTTCAAAATTGCGTTGCATACGTGATTGGTGTTTGGGCCACCGAATATTATTGATACAGTAACGCTGAAGAGTGCGTGCCATAACACCATTCTCGTCGGCGTCTGCGGATGGAGTCGTTCTTTACGCCTTGCCAATGTAAAAGATGCGCTCATCTGCATTACCCTATTGACCACGAAAAAACAGCGTTCTTGGCCGAGTAAAGATTGCGTTTAACTCAAGCGGATTTATGAAAGTCAGGCGCACGGTCATGACTGATTCATTTCAAGATTTCTTCTTCTCGTTGTTGCCTTCGTGTCCACTCAAAAAACACGTGAGTGTCTCGAGAAAGTTATTGCGTCTTTAAAAGAAGAAAAACAATGATGCCGACGAAGTATGCACTGAAATTCAGGAGGTGGTTTCTTGGCTTTGCGTTGTTCTAATCTCTCAGTACCTGCTCGGCCGAACGTTTTTTTTTTCTGAAATAAATCTCAGCGCTTCCAAAAAGTACCGTGCTCTTTACCTTAAAAAATGAACATTTTGCATATTTCCTTCCCCAAAAATGTATTATATGTTGCAATTGTGCTGCGAAAAAGTGCATGTTGGATGCGCTTGTGAAACCAAATTCGAACGAAAACTACTTGGTGTAGTAACACGTGTGCGTAAGCTCCGCCCACGTAGCTTTGGCCGTGCTGCCACAAAAAGTTGTCGCCGACTATAGACGAGAGCACGCCTATCTCGCACCTAGGCGTCTTGGGTGGTGTACGCTCGCTTCCAGAGACGCTATAATTTTATTTTGGGAACTGCCAAGGCGCGCCTCGCAAGCATGGCATGCAGTGGCTCTGGGAGTTTAAAATGCAAAAAAAGCGCCTGTTCACGCTGCGCCCACTCATAAAATTTCTTCTGGGTACCACTGCGTTGTCATCTTATGCGACAACAACCAGCGCAAGAGGAAGATATTGCTGATCCCTGCCTGTGAACTTCCCAGCGCATCGCGAATCATGCCGGTGCGATGTTTTGCGATTGCACAGATTTCAGTCCACTACGAAAAACCCTGAGCTCAGCCACTCTATAGGATATAATCGCAATAAGGAGGAAAAACTACGAGCTCAATGAAGTGTACGGGTAAGTGAGTAAGTATGCCTGTAGTATGCGCGACAAAAATATCGCCGTACTCTTTCGCAGGCTGCATGTGAATAATAGGATATTGAGGGGAACAGCGCAAAAAAACGAGACGGAGAAAGATTGAACACATGACAGAAGCGCTGACGAACAACTGTGTGTAAATTTATTATACCTTGAAATATATAGCTGAAAACGAGAACAAAAACCATCATGCGTGCACATAATAGTGAAAGTTAAAAAAATGTGCCACGACTACTCAAAAACATCTCTTTTTCCAGGAGAGCGAGTGAAGGCTCACTGACGAACATGTTTTCTTTCGTCTTCATATGAAAAGCCTCGTTAATTTTACGCTCTGTATTGTTACGGTACCTTGAGAGTATCTTGCATTCATGAAAGAGCGGTGCACAGCCGCACAAGTAGCAATAGGCTTCCAAGGTGTTGCTTGTTGAAGTACTGAGAATATTTGCGTGCTATCTCAGGCAATCGTTCAAACAGCGACCGGTGTGTCCAGTATAGGACAGACCATAGAACAACAAAAGGTCGTACGCTACGTTGCTAACACATTGAACGTACTGCATCCTGTGTTTCTTGACGCACTCATGCTCCTTGGGAATGTCATCATTGACTTTCTTGCAAAGGCGGCGGAGCTTACGAGGAGCTGAGAAAACGAGTCTCACGCCTGCCTTGGCAACAATCCTCTTGAGTGCATGGCTCACACCGTGTACGTAAGGGATGACAGAAATTTTCTGTCTTTCCTGCGTTGGGCGTGTCCTGCAGCCACGCTTCGAAAGTTCGCTCAGTAGAATTGTTACCAAGGCACTCAGTGTTTCATTCGGGTAGCCGGCACGTTTCAGTCGCTGGACCTGGGCACCAAAGATTCTTTGTATTTGGTGAGGCCAGGACCCCTTCACAGCACTCAAAAAAACACCTAAGGCAGCTCCGCGCTTCACAAGCTATGTGTGCTTGAGAATAGGACATACGTATTACGACTCACGCATGATTGCACGCACCGCGCATGTTTAGTTCAACTGTAACAGCCTGCTATCGCGATTCAAAGAGACGTGAACAGCGCGGAAAGCAGGACTTTCGACGCTGTCGAACTGCGACATGCATTCACTATCACTTAGCGTATCTACGTGTGCTTTCGGCCTGCGTCACCGCAGCATTTAAAATTGTTGTTCTGGCTGGCAATTTCGCACCACGTGTGTGTTTTGAGTGCCCGGCAGGACTGAAAATCGATAAACACATGTGGTGCATAAGCGTAAACTGGAACCAGATGCTAGCGCTACGTTGACGCCGGCTTCCAGCACAAATTCTGCCTTGTCCCAGCCTAGGCATGCCGCAGTTCGACTGAGTCGAAATGAATGCTTTCCGCTGTTCGCGTTTCCGTGAGTCGGATATTACGTACCTGAATAAGTGGCTTCCGCAGCCGGCAATGGACGTGCTGCAGACATTTGGACAGTCAAGGAAGGTCTTCTCGACGTTTCACACGAAATCAGCATAAAATTCTAACACAGGAGTATCCCGAAACATTCTTCCAGCCGGATTCGGGTTGTGAAGTTTTGAGTTTAATTTGCATAGCGTCTGCTCGCGTGGTAGTTGAGGGTGTTATTTGAACGTGTTTGCAACAGGTGGCACTACGCGCTTTTTAATATGGCAGCAAGCACTGAGCTCGCTGTGTTCTGGGGTATCGATACCGCTGATACCCAAGCGCGTGAGCGAAAACACAACCCAGCGAAATTGAAACTTTTGATCCATCCGCACCATTTTCATTGAAATGCAGTTTTTTTGCTGAAAGTACCATAAACACACAAACATCAGTTGTAACATTTTGTAACGCACATTAGGATTTTTCTTATAAAAATTTAGAGCACTAGTGATTATTGACACTCGAGACCCTTGATGTAATCAGGCTTATTCTAAAATGTCGTGCCAATGGCGCATATCGTGCTTTACATTTACCTTACTGTCGCGAATTGTGGGGTTCTTCATACTTAACATTTTAGGCGTTCCTAAACAATAGTATTGTAGCCTGACAAGTTTTTCTTTGCCTTAAGTGCGCATCCCAATTGGAAGATTGGTGGAATGAAGACGTTGATACATTAGCGAGTTCCGAATAGGGGTCCCCAAAGCTTGTGGTTTGCAAGTGCTGGCTTCGCTTCATGCAGCAGAGATGAGTCTTAAAATAGGCCGTAGGTGGAACTTTAGGTGCCACCTACGGCCAGAACTGTAAGTAGGTATGAATAATTAATTAAGGCTAACGAGAAAACTGTCTTTTGCAATATCGTTTTAAAATTTGATTAATGTGTGTAGAGGCCACGAATATTTTTTCACATAATCTTATTTCCTTGATTGATATGTCGTGTGAACGTCCGAAACCCACTATACGATTAGGAGAGACGCTGCAGTGGAGGGCTCTGAAAATTTTACGTAAAAACGTTATCCGAAATTTGAGCACACGGACGCACAGCATTTCCGCCTTCATCGAAATTGCAGTCACCGCAACCGGGATTCGATCCCGCGACCTGCGGCTTCGCAGCCGGGTACCTCGGCCACTACACCACCACGGCGGGCATTCATATAACCCAATAAAAAAAGAGGTTGAAATCTAGAGTTAAGTTAAGAAATTCAGTTGACATGTGACAGGGCGATGAAAGTGTGGCCCAATCAATGAGCGGAAATGTTGAAGTCGCCTAATAAGTAAATAGTGTCGGCTTGGAAAATTTCAGAAGCGTTGTTTATACTGTCACGTAGCATATTAATGAAGGAAGAGTCTGAGTCCGGCGCACGATAGCAGCAACCTACGAGGATTTTGGACGAAGGGACTGTACAAGCTACCCAAACTATTTCGAAGTCAGAATTAGTGTTGATAAAAAATGAAGTATTGGTTTTCCTTATGCCGATCAAAACATCGCCTCCTTATTTACCAGTGCAATCACACCTGCAGATTTGATAAATGCTGGCTGAGGTGAATATTTTGTCGTCACTGATAGCAGGATTTAGCCAAGTTTCCGTGAATGCAATGATATCAGATTTACTGTCATCCAGAAAAGCAGATATCAAATCCTGCTTCGACATAATGCTGCGTGTGTTAGCGATTGACAGCGACATTGAGGTAGCATGTTTCGGTCGTTGATTCTGCACGCGCGTGCAACGCTGTAGCTATCTGACAGATTCGATAACTGTGTTCGTCGCAGAGTCATAAATGTATGTCTTTGAAGCGATGCGTAGCTTGTCCACAGAGAGCTTATACGCACTTTTCTGCGTTTTCGCGAATTCAATCAGCTTCTTTCGGAACAGCCGAGTTTCCAGTGAAAAATCTTCTCGTATGGAAAATGCGGAACCTTTTAGTTTGTGTGCAGACGACAGGATTTGTTCTTTGTCCTTAAAGAAGGCTAATTTCGCTATTATAGGTCTCCGCTTGTCTTCTGTATATTTGCCTACTCGGTGCACACGCTCAAATTGCCGTTCCGTCACAGTGATGCCTAATTTCTCTGAGCAGAAGTCGATTATTTTCTGCTCAGATTTTGCCCAGTATTCCTTAGGTTCATCGTCCAGTCCAAAGAAAAGAAGGTTAGAGCGCCGTAATCTATTTTCAGAGTTATTACACCGCGACGAAATTTCTATCGCTTGGCTTGATACTGTACGAAGTGCATTGGCACTTGCCTCGGTTACACCTGTGTTATGTGGTGACGTGGTAGTGCTTTCCAGGGCCGCGACTCTAGCCATAAGCAACTGAATTTCCTTGTGGCTTCAATATGCCACCATTGGTGGCGATTTCATTCGTAACTCTATTTCATTGGTGGCTTCAATATCATAATTCATTGGTCCGTATTGGTTCATTTTTGTGATTGTCACATCCATGTGCGCGAGGATTCTGCCTTGTGGCCGCTGCATGCGCAGGAAATACAGTGTTTCGCCCACGGTTACTATGCGTGTATCTTTTGTACATGTTTAACTTTTGTACATGTTGGTGCTTTTTGTTTGACTTAATATTTTCCAATTGTTTCTTTTGTATTTGTTTTAGTTTGAGATGTATATAAGTATTGCGCCCCTTACTCAATTGTTTCTTTTGTACTTTTTTTCATTTTGAGGTGTCTATATGTATTCCCCCCTTGCTCAATTGTCTGTGTTGTATATTTTTTTCAGTTTATTTGTATATATGTATAGCCCCCCTTACTCAATGTCCCATGGGGCCTGTAAGGTACTTTGAAATAAATAAATGTCATCAGCAAAGACATAGGAAATGTGAATCAACGGCGCTTTGAGCCCTTACGGGCTCTCAAATCCAGAAACAATTTTTAAAACAATGGCTATGCTTTGTCATTCTTTGTTGCTTGTGTAAGCTATGCGAAACATTTGATTCTTGCAGCTTTCTTTAGTTCACAACCTCATCTTTTTCTGATGTATTGAGAGAGTTTTGTCTTTGTCTTGACCTACAGCTGTCTGTTCATTGGGCGCTGCCATGTTTTGAATGGGAAATTTCTGGGCAAACTTTGGGGCTCCCTGTTCAATTGGAGAAAGAGCGTGCCTGACGCAAAAAAAAACATTGTTCGGGCCTCGAGCATACGCAGTGGCTTCGATACTATTAGGCCGATTGCCGTCACTGGCTCGCACTCATAGCGACTATCCGTCGGTCTATGCCATGAAACAATGGCATCTTCCCATCGCACTCTCTCAAAAATCGCGTGATGGCACAGTGGCACGCCTGGTAACGCTTCTTTGTCAGACGGTTAGTCGAAGTAGTTGGGTTACTTTCATTGGCACAGGCTTGCATCAAACCCGTCTTTGGAGTTTACAAAATATCCGTCAATTCTTTTTCCTCTGGGTCCTTATTAGACAATTCCTTACTGACGCTGCAGGCAGCATCACGGCGGCCTCCCTGGTGCTGCATGGTGAGCGTGGTAGACTTCCGTGGTTCGTGGAAGCAGGCGTTCGATGACGACACCGCGACACGCGAGCTCTTCCACGAGTCAGACAGCCGTTGAACCTCCGTGATCATGGTTCACAAAACGGGACGCTTCCAGTTTGCAAAGTGTCCCGACCTGCGCGCCATGGTAGTGGAGCTGCCTTAGGAAAAGCCGGGACGGGCACCGTTGTCGGCGGCTTCTGTATCACTGTCAGGCTTTTGCACGCCTGCATCAGGATGCATGACTCCAGCCATGTAAGTGACTAGTAACCCGCAGCGGTATACATTGTTTTACAGATTATGTGCAATGCTTTGTAGGCTAGCGAAACTTTATGCAGTAACAAATCACTCTAACTATTCAGGGGAGGTCAGAAGAGACATCACCAATTGTTTACACCCTGTCCTATTACTCGTTTTTTTCATTGGGCTGGCAGACTGCTTTCAAATACAAACGAGCAGTGTTCATACCTAGCCAGTGTGAAAGTTTGTGTGACGCTTTCACTGCCTGTACTGAGAATACATTTTGTTTGTGTACTCTTCGCTTTAGCCTGGTCTTTGGATCACAACCGGCGTTTCTGTGCATTAAAAGGACCTTGATTTACACTGTGCATGTTTTCGTGGTGCGTGTCGGTGGACCTATACATCAGCCCTCGGAAACTGCCCGGCCATTGCCTCCCAATGAACGGGATCAGAGACACTTTTCGGTTGAGTGAAACGGGCAGCATTCGTGGAGGGTATTTAGACCGACTATACGCTAGATTGGTACTATACTTGTGCAAACTGTTTACCTTTTTGGTGCAACAGGAACTTCTATTACGACTTCAGTGTTGAACCTGTTATGCACGACTAGAGAACGCGTTATTTACGGCTTGAGAAGATTCACTGTTGCCCATATGAATGTATGTGGAAGCGCTTTTCTCGGGACGAGCTTTGGCGCCGGAGCGCGGCTCAAAGTTAACTAGGTCTGAGTGAGCGAGTGTGTAATAACTTTATTTGAGTAACAACGTTAGTTAGGTCCGCGACGCTGCTTCAGTGGCATTCGAGAGACCACAACTTTTTTTATTGAGTGGTCGTGTTCGCACCATAAGAATCTCTTCTTTTTGACTCCAATCGAAGTCCACGACACTGATAGGAATGGTTCATTTCTTGCCTGGTACTGGAGCGAAATATCTCCGCACACCAATAAACTGGGTGAGTGGCGCCGTGTGAGTGTTGTGCGTGGTGAATGTCGACCTGTGTACTAAACGTACATGATTGGCAACGCGCTGAGGGTATACAGCGACGAAGAACGATCAGCTGCTAGCTCGCAAGCAGAGAGTAGCACTTCACGTCCCGCCATGCGTTAATGTGTTTTCACACTCGTAAGTCACATTCATTGTACTTATTGTATATATTCCTTCAGTGAGCTAAAAGTACAAGGATACTTTTTCTTATGCATTGAATGTATTCCAATTACAGTATATATTAGAAAGCACCACATGCCGCCAACACGCTCGAGCTCGACCTGCGAAGCGAGATTGTTAAAGTAATGAAATATGCAGTTACAACTACAGTCCACGCTACCTTCTGCACTTCACTGCTGCTGACTGAACGAGGTTGTTGTTCGGCAAAGTGTCGCAGTTTTGGCGTTGCGAAAAGCGTACACGTGTCGATATTCTTGTTTAGATCGAACTGATAAAACCTGCAACATCTGAGTGGAAGGAATTGTGCACTGGTAAAGAGTGATCATGGCTGTGACACGAGCGCTACTTAATGGGAGGTTGAATGCTTTGTGTTCCGTTGACGAAGCAGTTGCATGATCCTTACAGACCAAGTAATGACGACGGTGTATTATGTTTGCAAAACATGGCTACATTAAACATTTGGTCCTGTGTAGCCACGACGGCATGCCACTCGCTAGAAGCCTACTACTGCGGCTAATCCGCCAGACAGCCTCAGTAGAAATGATCTCCAAGTGCCGTTCAGTTCATGCGTAAATTCTAGTTCGCGCAGTTTTGTGTTGTACACACAGAATTACACAAAGCATCGTTGATCAATGGTCGATCAATTGACACCCTAACTCGTCGCACTGCGCTAAGAAAAGAGGTAGTAAGCATTCAGCAGTTCCTATCAGTTAGGAAAGTATTCGGTTTGATATACATTCATTTGACCATGAAGAGTTGATCGAGTGCGAGTGGCATGAGGAGTACTTCCGTGCGTCCTATCCTTTTTATGCGAGTTCACGGCTTGATCATTCTTCCAAAGCCATATTGGATAGCATGGCGTGCCTCCTCTAAGCCATGGACATCACGAGCATTAACTGGAGGAAGCAAACACAAAGATCGTCAAGCAAGTATTTAGACAACATAGAATATCAAGCCAAAAGGAGACATTGGTTTAGAAGAATGTGAAGGAAAAGGAGAGGGACATGTGGAAGATTGAAATGCTTACGAAATCATCACTGGCGACCTACCAAACTTTCAAGCACGAATTTGCAAAAGGAAAGATATATGATAATTCTTGGAGTAGTTCGCTGCTGTTCGAGGCCAGAAAGGGAGTATTGCGGACAAAGACGTACCGAGCCAAATACGAAGGCACAGACATGGTATGCTGTGTGTGGAGAGGAGGAGGAAATGGCTGAACATTTGATAATGTTCTGTAAAGGGCTCCACCCTAGAGTCTAAGACAATGGCGCGAAATTTTCCAATGCATTGGGGTTCAGGGGCCGTGAAGGCAAAATAAACCTAAACGGACAGAAATAAACAGAAGGAGGCAAAATGATTGGTGGCTACAATCAAGGGTTGAGTGAAATTTTATCCTCAAACAAATAGTGATAGTGCTTAACTTTGTGGCTAGGTGCCATGAGCTACCGCCCAAGCTAATGAGCGCAGCCGGATACATTCATCGTAGGGAGCCTACATGAGCAGTCATGTAGGCTTCTTAAGACTACGGAGAGCTGACCGCTAAAAACCATGCGTATTCGTCTTTTTATTCGCGTAATTCGTATATATGCTTTTCGCAGCCTTTCAAGTGTACAGTGTGGATGAAAATCAACACATACGCAGCGGCGCGCTGTTTGTCTCACCGGGATCTAACTGAGGTGGCAACAAAAAGACGCTTTATGGTCCTTGTAACATGTACGACTCTGTTTTTTTTCTTATTCATCCAAGCTACAGATAAAAGCACATGGACTACATCGATACCAAGTATTTCACTGTGGGTGAACTTTTTGACCCTTTTTCGAGACTCTTCTGTTTGCCCATCTGCTCAGCTGAGCGCGCTAGGCTGAGGCTACGGCTGAGAAGCCACCGGCCCTTCTCGGAAGGGTGTTTCAGCACTGTACGCATGGAATGTCTATGCAAGTCTCTGTCAATGGGGAGGATATCACTCCCGATGATCTTCAAGATTCTGGATGGTCTGTGGCTACCACTAAACGGGAACTTAGTGGGACGCATAGCCCAAGGACCGAGATTCGAGCAAGCGTCTCCATGCATGGCAACGCGTGGTCGCCTCGGTGCTCCCGGGCTGCGGTGAAGAAGCGTCTTATCGCTGCTTCTAGACTTTTTTACCTTCCAAGAGATCACCATCGAGTCATCGTGAGACCTGGACATGAGAACTGTGAGTCAAATGAAGTTCGCGAAGCCACTCGCAGTGGCTACAGCGCTCAGTGAGGAAGAAGTCACGGAAGACGTGGTATGCCCGAATATGATGCAGAACATTGCATTTATAAGCACTCCAGCAGAGAGGAACGCCAGAGCGTATTCCAAGATCACCACTATTACTCTCGGTACCGCCAGTTTTGATGTTAGTGCCTACCGAAGTGCCCCCGTCGACACCTGCAAGGGTATCATCAGAGGTGTTGACGCCGACATCGGTCAAGAACAAATTTATTCACTTATTGTACACCCAAAAAACCCGACTGCACTCCAAGTGAAAAGAATCAAGAATTCCACCACGGTAATCATCCTCTTTGACGGACTAAAAGTGCCAAATTACGTCATATGTGGAAATAGTTTGGTTCGCTGCACCCTGTATCGTCGACAGACGGATGTCTGTTATGCTTGTGGAAAGCTAGGTCATCGAGCCGATGTTTGTCCGCATCCAGAGGAGGCCGTCAGTAGAGGGTGTGGTATGTCATCTCCTTCGGAGGATCATGTCTGCACTCCAGAATGCAAGTTGTGTGGGGGTCCACATCTCATGGCAGACAAGACGTGTAAGCATCGTTTTCAAGTGCCCTACATAGTCCGTCGACAAAGACGAGAGCGACGGATGCATTATACGATAGAATTTTCGGAACAAGACGCCGGCGACATGAACTTCACAGATAGTGGAGGAGACTTCCTATCGCTACCAGCCGCTGCAGGCGGCCGCGCTACGACTGAGCGCCCGAGCAGCAGCTGGCGCCCGCGTGACGTCAGCCAACAGCTACAACCACCGCGAGGGCGATCCAGTTCCAGAGGCAGAGCAAGGGGCCGTTCGAGATCCAGAGGACATTCTAGATCCAAGGGCCGTGCTAACTCACGGGTGCCTACCATCCGCAATGGTGTGCAGCAAGGAAATCAGCAACAGACCTGGGCATCCAAGATCAAGGGCTCCCAACCACAGGTAAAGGGGGTACCAATCCAGAGCAACACTCAGATGTATATGCGCAGATGCAAAGAGAAAATGCTAACCTCAGGGCCATTGTCGAGCAACTCAGGGCTGAAATAGCCGACTTAAGGAAATCACAGCAGGTTTCGTCTCCGTCTCCTTCAAACACAGTTACCTGTACAGAGGCCACATCGGATGTGAGTCACGATGAGGTACCCATGGACGTCCATCCAGGGGCAAAACCAACAAAAAGGAGAGCGCTAGCACAACCGACCAATAACGAGGACAGAGATTTCAAAACAGAGGTCAAGGAAACCTTGAATAATATCAAAAATGCTCTCAGGGCGGTGGTCGAGTCGTTTGCGGTATTGGACAGCAGAGTCACAAAGATTGAGGCTGACCAAGTTAAAGCTTTACAATCAGCCGAGGCGACTCCAGCCCAAGTAATACCTAAGGTCAGGATCGTGCAGAAGGTGGCAACCCGTAGCGTCTCTCAGGAGAGAGCTTTTGAGAATCCCAACAATGGCGGTACACCTTAAAAATTTCGTTATTTGGCTGTGGAAGTGCTGGGGCTTCCAATCAAAGTAGGCAGCTCTCCAGCAGTATATTAAATTTCAGCCAATTCGACCACATGTTATTATGCTACAGGAGACGCTTACGGAAACAATGAGCCTGCCAGGCTACACCCATCACATCACGAGTCAAGACATGTAAGCATGTGTGTGTTTGATTCGATTTTCATTGTATATTTTAATAAGTGCCTATGTATAGAAACTAGCTGCAAGCTAATAAGTATGCATATCTGTATTACTGTGTTATCTGTATCATATGATTGTTTTTTTGTTTTTTTATGTTGTTACCTCAAAGCTGACCTGTACACTTCTTTATGTTGCACATTGTATTGGACCGTCCACTAGCCACTTTAGGCTATCAGTCCAAATAATTCCTGATTGCATATATCTATTCATGAAAATAAAGTTTCATTGATTGAAAAAAAAACCTCCAGAATGCCGCGGTATCTGCACGTTTGTGTCCAAGAAGTACACTTACATTGAGCACAATTTTCACATAGGAAATAGCTAGATTGAACACCCTCTTTTAGAAATTATACCTGGCAACAACCTTAAAAATAGCATTTTCTTACTACACATATATAGCTCTCCAAAAGGCAGGCACCATCGCTTCACCTCATTGTTATCAAAAGCCGTTACGATCGCTAGGAAATTGGACGCACCCATAGTTATAGCGGGAGATTTCAACGCACCCCATCAAGCTTGGGGCTACCCTCGCAACACTGCCGAGGGAGCCGAGCTCTGGCAAGCGATATCGGATCAGAATCTTACTTTGGTCACTGACCCCACGTTTCCTACCCGCACTGGAAATTCTTGCTCTAGGGATACTACCCCAGAGTTCACCTTTGTCACAACCACGGGGGAGGTATCATGGTTAAACTTAGAAGAAAACTTGGGGAGTGACCATTGTATTTTGTGTACGACATTACAAATTCAAGCAAAGTCCCCTAAAGCTTTCAAATTTACAGATTGGGACCTCTTCCGTAAGATCAGAGCGAAGAGCGCAGAAGAGATTAATGACTCACCGAATTTCGACAAGTGGCTGTCTCAGCTGGTCGAAGACGTCAAGTCGGCCACCAAAACAATAGAGACTGATCTACCGCTCAATAAAATGGATAGTAGGCTTGCTCATCTTCTTGAGGCTAAAAGCGCCCTCCTAGCCAGGTGGAAAGCACACCGTATGAATCGAAGACTGCGAAAAGGCATCGCAAGTCACAACCAAGAAATAACAACTTACTGCCAGACACTGGAAAAACAGCATTGGGACGAGATTTGCAACAAGGTGGATGGTCAGATGAAAGTTGGGAGAAAATGGAACCTCCTAAAACACCTGCTGCGGAAGACCAAATCTAAATCCAACCAGACGCGCTTGGTAGACCGAATACTGCACTCAGAAAGGAAGGTTAAATCGGACACGGAAATAACGAAGTGTCTGGCACAGAGATACCTCCCTCTGGACACAACCCGGCCTCCTTCTGGCTACGCGCAATACACGGGATCACCAGCCTTCAAATTGGACAAGCCCTTCAAGGAAGAAGAGGTCCGCACCATCTTAAACAATCTTAATGGGAACTCCAACCCGGGCCCCGATGGCATTACAAACAAGACACTACGCAATTTAGACGATGACTCTGTCACCTACCTCACCAAAGAAATCAATCGTATTTGGGAGACGGGGACTTTCCCTGAGCAATGGAAAAGGGCCTCGGTTATTCTCATACCTAATTCTGGCCGGAGTCCTAGTTTTAGCAACTTACAACCCATTTCACTGACGTCTTGTATAGGCAAGGTCGCCGAGCATGTCATCAACGATCGAATATCAAAGCACATAGAGAAGACTAACCTGTTTCCGTACAACATGGTAGGTTTTAGACCGCACCTATTCCGAACGTCATGAAAATGCTGAAGCATCACATCATAGATCAGGAGACAAAAGACCTTAGAGCTATTCTCGGTCTGGATCTTGAAAAGGCCTTTGACAATGTCTCGCACACTCACATACTTGCCTCCATCTCTTCTCTAAACTTAGGAGCCAACTTTCACAAGTTCACCAGCTCGTTCCTCATGAATAGAAAAGCCACTATACAGCTTGGGGATCTCAAGTCTGAGCCCTACGATCTCGGTTCCTTCGGCACCCCGCAGGGTTCAGTCGTCTCCCCACTGCTTTTTAACATTGCAGTGTGCGGCCTTGCTGCAAAGCTCTCAAACCAAGAGGGCATCAAGTTCGCCATCTACGCGAACGACATCACCATATGGAGTTTCGGTGGCTCGGAGGGCTCTGTGGAGAGCTCCCTTCAAGGGGCCGTAGACTGTGTTGAAGTCTACTTAAATAAAATGGGCCTCAAGCTCTCGCCAGCAAAGTCCGAACTTCTCTTATATCGACCGACGAGATGGGGACCCAAACCCAAAAACTAGCGACCACTTGCAGACATCGACATTGTGCTGCACACGGCGTCGGGGCAGCGTATTCCAAGGGTGGACTTCATACGCGTTCTGGGCATGATTATTGAGGCTAATGGACAGAACGGCCGCACTATCGACCGTCTGGCTTCTAAGTTGAAGGGGTAATCCGACGCATTTCCAACAGTCGGGGTGGTCTTCGAGAGCACAACCTCCTGAGACTATTCCATGCATTCTTGATGAGCCACATGAGCTATGTCGCATCTATGCACAGGTGGCAACTCCATGAAAGAAATAAAATGAACATCCTCATAAGGAAAAGCATCAAGAAAACTTTTGGCATTCCTATGCGCACAAGCACTGAGAACCTTATGAAACTTGGAGTCCACCACACGCTTGAAGAACTTATCGAGGCTCAACAAAGGGCGCAGGTTGCCAGGCTTCCGATCACACCAGCGGGGAGAAAGATTTTGGTTAACACTGGATACAACCCCCTGACGCTCGAAGTGCAAAATACGCCACTCGATGATTATATACACTCTCGCATCAAAGTATGCCCCCTTCCACGAAGTATGCATCCACAGTACAACGCGGCAGGCGTGTCGCTCGAGCCTCCTTTCTTTTAGCTCAAGCTCACAAACAATCGTCTGTTTCATGCTTTGTTGATGCCGCCCAGTATGGCGTTTCCGCTCACTTTGCGGTAGTATCCGTAGATACTAAGGGTCAGATTTTATCCTCGGCGTCGGTTCGAACCCCTTCTTTTTACAAAGCAGAACAGATGGCCATTGCACTAGCACTCCTTGATCCACAAAGGACTGATATTTATACGGACTCTAAATCCGCTGCTAGGGCCTTCGATTCTGGTTCCGTTTGCAAGGAAGTTTTGAGAATTCTCGCTCACAAGGAACTCACCCACCACACAATTATTTGGTTCCCTGCTTACCTTGGCTTGAAGGTTGGAGGCCTTCCCAATGTCAACGAGCTAACCCACTCCAAGGCGCGAGGCTTCACTTACCGCGCTGGGACTTGTGCTTCTCAGACAGAGGAGTCAGCCACCAGCCTTCATTTTAGGGATATTTTGACTACCTTCAACGAGATCACGAAGAATTATCAATTAGGCCGTAGGCCATTTCCATTGCCACACGAAACGTTGACTAGGCCACAGGCAATCTCTCTTCGCATGCTTCAGGCGGGAACATACCCTAGCGTCGTAACCCATAGCCATTACTCCGATATTTCAGAACTTTGTCCAGACTGCCAGAACCGCAGTGATTTTAACCACATGCTCTGGAGGTGCCCCTCTTCACAAAGAAAAAATGAAGAATTTTCTGAGAACTCCTCTCATTTATTGCTCACGAGTCCGGTTCTCATACAACAACTCAAGGCTGTCCAGAAGGCCCACGATGTGGCAGTGAGGCTGGGCCTCCCCGTCCCAACGTGAAAGTGGCTCACGATTCTACCCCTATAAAACGAGGGGGAAATCCTTCAGGACACCAATAAAAGTTTTTCATCCATATATCCAAGCCACAACCGCTTATAAACATTGCGAAACAGAAAAGCAGGTATATACAGCCTGTCGATGTTCCTTTCCGTGCGCACTGTACGTATTCCGCAAGAAGTCTGTTAGGTCGTGCTACCGTTTTGATATTTCTAATTAAGTTCTACAGCATTCATGTTTTACTATTTCTTTGAAAGGGTTACAACCTCAAAATTTGCATGCCTCATATGACTTACTGTTCTGTAGCACTTAGATATATGATGTAAAAAAATCAGATTGTCTCTTTTTTTTCTTCATGACTAATAAGAAATAAACAAAGAACTCACCTATTTTCCTATAGATTTACCTCAGACGACTGACAGGCAATGAAGAAGTTCTTTGTTTTTCTCCCTAATCAATGCATTTGATTTGATTCATTATGTGGGGTATAACGTCCCTAAACCACCATATGATTATGAGAGACGCCGTAGTGGAGGGCTCCGAAAATTTCGACCACATTTGGTCCTTTGACATGCTTCAAAATCTTAGCACACGGGCCTACAACATTCCCGCTTCCATCGGAAATGCAGCCACTGCAGCCGAGATTCGATCCTGCTACTAGCGGGTGAGCAGCCGAGTACGTTACCCACCAGACCACCGCGATGTGGCGTGATCGGCTCATTTCAACCATGCGAAGTTGTAATGTGATGCTGTCTATTTGTGTAATGCTCCGTTGCGTCACAAAATTCTACAATCTGTGACTTCTTATGATGATGATGATGTCTTCGCATAACGATTATTTCTTGCATCACTAGTATTGACGCCGCCAACGCGGGAAGACGTCGGACGCCCTGATTATAAATTTTTGCTTTAAATGAGGAGTTGGAGGCTTTCTTCAGAATACACAGTACGGCTGTCGTTCTGTGAAAGTGCAGCTGCCACTGGTATTCGGGTGAAGGTGCTTGAATTTTTCAGGCGGCACAATTTCTCTCCTAATTTTTAATACATATGCGAACTACACTTAATTTTGTAGCCGTCATTTATAGCCCGAATATATTGTAAGAGCAAGCTGTGATAAGATGGTTTTATTTACAGGAGGTGAACAATGGTCGCTTGAGGCAGCACACCGCGGTCGTGCCAAGACTCCTCGTCTTCCTCTTATTCTCTTCTCTACCCTTTTCTAGTATTTTACATTCCCCCGCAAGTAGACGAAGCCCGTAGGGCGAGTTATAATGCACAAGGAGGGTAGAAAGCTTTCAGGCGAGCAACGTGAGTGAGCTGCGTTCTGCTCGATTGTCGACCATTGGTCAAAAGACGAGCTATTACGTAAGTGAGCTGGCTTAGACGCTCCAAAACTACAAATGGGCCTGAATATTGTGACAGAAGCTTTTGACACAATCCACGCTTGCGTTGCGGTGTCCAAAGTAACACGAAGTCACCTTTTTTGAATAAAACTTGTTTGTGACGGTCGTCGTAACGTTCCTTCGAACGACGTTGAGAGGCCAGAGTACGAAGATGAGCGATTCGACGGGCTTCTTCCGCGAGGCACAGGGTGTTTGATACAAAGTAGTCATTGTGTAGAATGAAGGGTAAGAAAGTGTCTAGAGGGCTTAGTGGCAACATGGCGTACAACAGATAAAATGGGCTGAAATTCGTTGTTTCATGTTTTGCCGTGTTGTACGCGTACGTGTTAAAAGGCAGCACTTCATCCCAGTTGTTGTGATTGGAAGAAACGTACATGGCAAGCATGTTGATCAGCGTTCTGTTAGTCCGTTGAACGAGGCCATTCGTCTGCGGGTGATACGGTGTGGAATGACGGAACTCTGTTGCGCACATGCGCAGTAATTCTTCAACGGCATCAGCAGTTAACTTGCGGCCACGGTCGCTGATAATAACACGCGGTGGGCCATGGCAAAGGACCAAGGAGTGAAGCAAGAATTCCGCCACGGATGCAGCGGTAGAAGAGGGAATAGCTGCGGTTTCGGCATACCGCATAAGATGATCTACGCAGACGATTATCCAACGCTTCGTATTGTTAGATAACGGAAATGAACCCATAACGTCAATTCCTTCTTGTTCAAAAGGTGTGCTGGGTGGCGTTAACGGCTGAAGGGCACCTGGTGTAGCGGTGGCCGGGCGCTTGCGACGTGGGTACGTCTCACAGCTAGCGACGTAACGCTTCGTCGTTTCGTACATCTTGGGCCAGTAAAAGCGTTCCTGCGTGCGGTTTAGCGTTCGTATGAAGCCGAAATGACCGGACGTCGCATAGTCATGCATGGTACGTAGAACATCGGAGCGAAGGCTCTCGGGGACAACTAGAAGAAAACGTGCTCCAGGTCTGGAGTAGTTAGTTTTATAGTGCAACGTGTTTCTGATAGTAAAGCGACCGCTGTGTTGGGAGGCACGTGCTGCGGCAAAAAGATGATCCTAGTTGAGATCGCTGCGCTGTTCTCTCTGGAAATCAGCCGCATTGGGAAACGTGCTTGTTTATTTATTTATTTATTTATTTAATATACCTCAAAGGCCACCCAACAGGGGGCTTTACATGAGGGTGTGGGCAAACAATATAGGGTTAATAAAACAATGATTCAATGGCATTTTTAAATCTATCCGTGTTGCTATGATGGATGACACTTGGGGGAAGATCGTTCCAGTCCCTGGCTGCTTGAGCGAAGAAGGAGTGATGGTGGGCTGTGGTACATGCAGGAGGTGGGTACACGGCCTTGTGGTGGCTTGTGCGGGCTGAAGTACGATGAGCTGATTGAATGGGACAGTTGTAATGAAACGTATGATACATTTTGTGATACAAGGATAGTCTGGAAACCTTACGGCGTAGGTCAAGGTTAGGTAGATCTGCTATTCTTTTAAGGGTGGTAACACTGGTATGATACGAGTAATCTGAGTAGATG
This sequence comes from Rhipicephalus annulatus, assembly GCA_013436015.1. Taxonomy (NCBI): domain Eukaryota; kingdom Metazoa; phylum Arthropoda; class Arachnida; order Ixodida; family Ixodidae; genus Rhipicephalus; species Rhipicephalus annulatus. Next base: position 23,223 of record WOVY01005346.1, read on the forward strand.
AATCTAACTGCTCGGTTTTGAATTAGTTCGATGGACTTAGGTTAATTTGGAATGGGTCCCAAATGGCGGATGCGTACTCTAGTTTTGGGCGAATTAGTGTTTTGTAGGCTAGTAATTTGACTGATGGAGGGGCAAGATGCAAGTTACGACGAAGGTAACCGAGAGCTCTGTTAGCATTGTTAACTATTTTACTTACGTGAAAAGACCAGTTTAGATTCTGTGAAATGTTAACACCGAGATATTTAATGGAACTTAGGGAAGAAACTATGGAGCCATTAATATTATAGTTAGTGGTGGGTAAGTTTTGGCGTCTGTGAAATGAAATAAGTGCAGTTTTATTAGTATTTAATACCATGAGCCATTTGCGACACCACTCGTCCAGCTTTAGTAGGTCCTGCTGGAGAGTAATTGTATCTGAAACGTTAGTAATAGGTCGGTAGATTACACAGTCGTCGGCAAAGAGGCGGATGTTAGATGAAATGTTATCGGGTAAATCATTGATGTAAATTAAGAAGAGGAGGGGTCCTAGAACTGTACCTTGTGGCACACCGGAGATTACGTTGGAAAGGGAAGAGGGCGTATCGTTAGCTTCAACAAATTGCTGACGGTTAGTGAGGAAGTCCTGAATCCAATTGTAGACAAGTTGGTTAAGGCTTAATTGGGAGAGTTTAAGTAGTAGGCGGTTGTGGGGAACTTTGTCAAAGGCTTTCTCAAAGTCAATAAAAAGGGCGTCAACTGGTAAGTTAAGGTCTACACTAGCGCTTAAGTCATGGATGAATAGTGCAAGCTGAGTATCGCATGAGAGTCCCCTTTGGAATCCATGTTGGTTAGGGTGAAAAAATTTAACTGAGGTAAGGAAGTTAGCGATTTGTGAATGAATTATATGTTCCATTATTTTTGAACAGACGCTGGTTAAGGAAATTGGCCGGTAACTAGATGAACCAGGCTTAGGAACCGGAACGATCTTACCCACTTTCCAGTCGTGAGGAACGATGCCGGATGAGAGTGATTGCTGAAAAATATAGGAAAGAATGACACTGGTGATTTCTTTGGTGTTTTTGAGCACCTTAGCATTTATACCATCGATGCCGCAGGATGATGTAAGTTTTAACGATTCGATAATTTTCTGGATGCCCTGAGGTGAAAAAATGACGTCCGGCATGGTAGGGTAGTTGTGGGGGGAGACATCAGGGAGGTTTTCAATCGGTTCTCTGGTGAAAACGGAAGAAAAGGTACGGTTTAGTTCTTCTGCTACTGCATTATTCGCGATAGGCTGTCCAGTTGGATCCATAATTGATATGCATTTGTTTTCGTTTCGCGGGTTAATCACTCTCCAAAATTGTTTTGGGTTAGTGCGGAGTAAGTTGGGCAAGGTGGTATTATTAAACAGCCGCTTCGCTTTATCGATGGCAGAGCAGAATAGTTTCGTGGTAGTCTGGTATTTTTGCCACGCCACAGGATTGTTGCTGTTTTTTGCGGCGCGAAATTGTCGTTTCTTTTTGTTTTTGAGCCTCTTGAGTTCAGGATTAAACCAGCGGGATGTGCTACGTTCACTAATCGTAATTGTTGGAATGTAAGTACTAATAAGCTCATGCATTTTAGATTTAAACATTAACCAATTTTCAGTGACAGATCGTTTGTTAAAATTGTCTGTTAAACAGCAGCAAGGCAGTCGTCGAAATTCTCAGCATCGCAGTCAGTATTTGCAAGAGGAATCCGCGAGAGGCAGTCTGTGTCAGCGTGACGACGGCCACTCTTGTACGACACCGTAAACTCGTATTTCTGAAGTCACAGCGCCCACCGTGCGAGGCGGCCAGAGGGGTCACGCAAACCGACCAGCCAGCATAACGAATGGTGATCGGTAATTATCTTAAATGGCCCCCCGTAAAGATAACAACGAAACTTCTGTACGGCGAAAGCAGCTGCCAGACATTCCTGTTCCGTAACTGTGTAATTGCGTTCTGATTCGCTCAGGCAACGGCTGGCATCTCGCACGACATGCTCTGCGCCATTGTGACGTTGTACAAGCACCGCACCCCACCGATACCATTAGTGTCCGTGTGGACCTCAGTCGGGCAAAATGGATCGAAGTGACGCAACAGTGGTGCTGACGTTAGTGCAAACTTAAGTTGTGAGAATGCGGCGTCACACTTTGGTGTCCAAATGAAGGTTGTATCCTGTCGCAAGACGTTTGTCAGCGGATACACGATCTCCACAAATCGTGGAACAAAAGGACGAAAATATGAGCATAGGCCGACAAATGAGCGAAGTTCTCGTGCGGACTGCGGTGATTTAAAAGAGCTCACTGCTTCTATCTTGCGAGGATCGGGTCTGACGCCACCCTTGTCGACCAAGTGCCCCAGCACGAGAGTTTGACGTTCGCCAAAGCGACATTTTTTTGAATTCAGAACCAGCCCAGCTTTTTCAATGCAGTCGAGAACAAGACTGAGACGGTTGTTATGTTCCTCAAACTTACCACCAAAGATCACAACATCGTCAAGGTAGCACATGAATATCTCCCATTTTAGACCACGTAATACTGTGTCCATAAATCTTTTAAAGGTGGCTGGAGCATTACAAAGGCCAAAAGGCATGACAATAAATTCAAATAAGCCGTCCGGAGTTACGAAAGCAGTCTTTTCTTTGTAGCCGGGTTCCAAGGTATTTGCCAATAACCTGAGCGCAAATCAAGCGTTGAAAAATAGGAAGCGGCATGCAAGCAATCTATGACGTCATCAATCCGCGGTAAGGGATATACATCTTTCTTCGTCACAGTGTTTAGACGCCTGTAATCTACGCAGAATCTCCAGGAACCATCCTTTTCCCTGACAAGAATGACCGGGGCTGCCCACGGGCTGGACGACTCTTCCACGACCCCTTTGTTCAGCATGTCCTTTACTTGTTCGGCGATAACTTTGCGCTCAGAGGATGACACTCGGTAGGGCTTTTGGCGGATGGGGTGTGCAGAGCCAGTGTCTATTCTGTGATGAGCGCGGGACGAGGGTAACTGAAGGGGTGCATCTCAATGTTTGAAGTCGAAAGCAGCAACATGCCGGGAAAGGACCTGCACCAGCGCTTGCCGTTCCGTTGTACTGAGAGTCTTGCTGATCATAGCGAGCATTAGATCTTCATTATGGTGAATATCACAAGAAATGGAAGAGTTGAAGAGGTCTGTAGCTATTGCTGCTATCGAGTTGCATGAGGCTTGATCAAAGAGAGCTATGTTCATTCCGCGAGGAAGCACAACCGGCGTGGCAGAACAGTTCAGCGCCCACAATGTTGCTACTCCTTTTGTCATGGACACAACAGAACAAGGCACAAGTATGTCCTTCTTAAAAAGTTCTGGCGTAGAGGCCCCACTACGAGGTCAACACAAGCATCATCAACCGCTGTAGAAGAGACTCGAACGGGTGTCAGGCACCAAGATGGTGCTATCACTCAATCAATCACACTAAGTGTGTTCCTGTCTTCGCCACGGTAGTCTTCTTCGGAAAGCGACGGTATAAACAACTTGTTTAGTGATATTTCCCCACTACCACAGTCAACGGAAGCACCGCATTGCTCCAGGAAATCGATACCAAGAATGACATCGTGCGAACGAGATATAACCAGAAATTCCAATACAAATACTTTTCCAGCCAATGAAACACTGACCACACATATACCAAGAGGATTAAGCCACTCGCCTCCTACACAACGAAAGGTGATTGTATCGTCCCTTGAAAACATAACTTTGTGACCTAAGCGGTTTCTGAAGGCGAGGCTCATCACAGGCACAGTCGCCCCAGTGTCAACTAACGCCATCGTCGGTATTCCATCTGTCAACACACTTTGTTTTAGATGCGGAAGCATCTTATACTCGCGCCTTGTAGTGTGCCGTCCGCACCGCTTCTCGAACATTCGACAGCTGACGCGCGCGCATGCGCCGTCGCGCCGTCGCCCACCATCTGTGCCGCGCGCGCTTCTCCTTCGAGAACATTCGACAGCTGACAGCGCATGCGCCATCGCGCTGTATATATGCTCAAGGTCGGCGCTCACTCGCTCAGTTGCCGCTCGTCGGTTGGTTTGTACGGCGCGTCGACGTCCAAGGTCGCAGTGAAATGAATTCCAACGAATCCACAAACACAATGATCGACGTCCCTTCAACCAGCGCCGCCCTTTTGCATACGTGTGTACGTGTTCACTCATTTAACACCCCCTCCTACAACCACGTTAACCAATTTAGCCATCGACCCAAGTAAGTCGCAATTTAACACCCCATTTCACAACCACGTTAACCAATTTAGCCATCGACCCAAGTAAGTCGCACTTTAACACCCCGTTAACCAATTATATGCTCCGCATCCTCCTCAGTGTTCCCCCGAGGGAAGCTGCGGGCAATTTTTTTGATCATAACAATAGGCAGAGGTATATCTTGAAAAGACCGTCCGGCGACCTCACCTCTATTGGCCGCGGATGCTAGTTTTCCGGCGGCGGAGAAGAACGACGCACAGGAGACGGCGAGCGACGAGAACGGTTGGATGGTGGTGTCAAACTCCGCTCGGACGCTGGCGAATCACTGCGTCTGGTCTCGCGCGAAAAACGGTCCCTTGGAAACAAGTCGGTTGTCCGCAGGTCATATGAAGCACCGCGTCTTGGTGGCGAAGACATGGCTGATGTCCTTTGTGATTGGCGGCGTTTCGGCGGCAATACCGAGCGATATGCCCAGTGAAACCACAGTTGTAGCACACGGGAGGATCAAGGTTTATACTATATTCAATGGAACGAATCCTGGGCCGCTGCTGTCGGCGAGGAAGTTCGTTATCACGCGAAGAATGGGTTTCTGCCACTCTCTGGAATTCATTTTATTCGTCGTAAGTTACATTGTGGTAGTAGGGTTGGCACTGTCCTTGCCGCAGCGGGACGTAGTCTGGCTGAGAGTCCTGAGTATAAGAAAGTGGCTGTGCTCGTCGTGATCGTGCGTGATAGGCAGGGCCTCTATCGTATAGACGTGGCTGATACTAGGTGTGGCATCAGAATCCTCAAAGCCCTGCGCCACTTGGTGCGAGGAGAATGAAGCAACGTTTCGCTCGAACTCTGGTGGCTGATAGGGGGGATGAGTGCTTGGGCGGTTTGCCCTTTGCGCGTACAGGCCGAGTTCTTCACGTACTATCTGCCGCATTGTTGTTGCAAGATCAAGCGCCTGGTTGCTGTCTATTCTCGCGATGGTCGTCACACTGGGTAGCCTGCTGAACTTCGGCGTGACGCGTTTCGTCCTTAGTTGTTCAAAAGTGCGGCAATGTGTGCGAGTGGGCACGTCGGCTGGCATCCAGCGAGCACCATGTTAAATCCACTCCTGTTTTTCATGCAGCTTGCTCTGATCGCCTCGACTACCGAAGCCAGCACAGCGATCACGGTATCTACGCCTGTTTCACGAGCAATCCATGGAGACTGCGCGAAGGAATTCGTAAGCCTGGGCGCCGACTGGGGACACCTGTGCGCAACCTCGTCGATAACAACGAGCCAAGATATAAACGACCCATTTCCTTCGGATTTCTTCAGTGGGCACGTCGGCTGGCATCCAGCGAGCACCATGTTAAATCCACTCCTGTTTTAGATGCGGAAGCATCTTATACTCGCGCCTTGTAGTGCGCCGTCCGCACCGCTTCTCGAACATTCGACAGCTGACGCGCGCGCATGCGCCGTCGCGCCGTCGCCCACCATCTGTGCCGCGCGGGCTTCTCCTTCGAGAACATTCGACAGCTGACAGCGCATGCGCCATCGCGCTGTATATATGCTCAAGGTCGGCGCTCGCTCGCTCAGTTGCCGCTCGTCGGTTGGTTTGTACGGCGCGTCGACGTCCAAGGTCGCGGTGAAATGAATTCCAACGAATCCACAAACACAATGATCGACGTCCCTTCAACCAGCGCCGCCCTTTCGCATACGTGTGTACGTGTTCACTCATTTAACACCCCCTCCTACAACCACGTTAACCAATTTAGCCATCGACCCAAGTAAGTCGCACTTTAACACCCCGTTAACCAGTTATATGCTCCGCATCCTCCTCAGTGTTCCCCCGAGGGAAGCTGCGGGCAATTTTTTTCATGCAGCTTGCTCTGATCGCCTCGACTACCGAAGCCAGCACAGCGATCACGGTATCTACGCCTGTTTCAAGAGCAATCCATGGAGACTGCGCGGAGGAATTCCTAAGCCTGGGCGCCGACTGGGGACACCTGTGCGCAACCTCGTCGATAACAACGAGCCAAGATATAAACGCCCCATTTCCTTCGGATTTCTTCAGTGGGCACGTCGGCTGGCATCCAGCGAGCACCATGTTAAATCCACTCCTGTTTTTCATACAGCTTGCTCTGATCGCCTCGACTACCGAAGCCAGCACAGCGATCACGGTATCTACGCCTGTTTCACGAGCAATCCATGGAGGACTGCGCGAAGGAATTCGTAAGCCTGGGCGCCGACTGGGGACACCTGTGCGCAACCTCGTCGATAACAACGAGGCAAGATATAAACGCCCCATTTCCTTCCGATTTCTTCAGTGGGCACGTCGGCTGGAATCCAGCGAGCACCTTGTTAAATCCACTCCTGTTTTTCATGCAGGTTAGAAACAATGCTTCCACAATTAAATCCAATGACATTTGCCTTGTCCAGTGGACGTGCCCACGTAGACTTATTGAAATGTACTTTACTGCCTGTGACTTCGTCTTGTCGCTACTCATGCTATGTGGTGACGTCGAGCCTTATTCAGGGCCTACCACTCAGCAGGTTCTAGCTGAACTACTTGTGGGCCAGAAAAATATTCAACAAAGGCTGGGGGATATTGAGGTCAAACTGCAGAAAGTTGATGAAGCTACATCTACGATAAATAAAATCAAGAATTTGACGCATGAAATTGATTTACGAGTTAAAGTTTTGGAAATAAAGCTTGTTGACCTAGAAGATTACCGCAGGTGTAACAACCTAATTATTTTTGTTATAGCTGAAAAACCTAAAGAAACGTATGAATAACTGTCGCAGCTTGTGTTGAAGGAAGCGTTCTCTGATAAATTAGGCATAAAAGTTACTTCGGCAGAAAAAATTCACAGATTGGGTCGAAATCAACCTAACAAGCATCGACCAGTTATTATCAAACTGTTCGATCACCGTGAGAAATAAACATACTAAAACATTGCTTCAGACTAAAGGGCAGTAGCTACTCTGTATCGGAAGACTACTCAACCACTACAAGGCAAACGCGCAAGAAACTATGGCAAAGCACTGCGGAACTTCGGAGGGCGGGTCAGAAGGTAAAGTTACTCTCGAACAAAATAAAGATTGGTGAAGAACTATTCACCTGGGATGATGCGCATGACTAGAGAATCCCGGTGCACGATAGCAGAGATAAGACAAAAAAATTGCCCGCAGCTTCCCTCGGGGGAACACTGAGGAGGATGCGGAGCATATAATTGGTTAACGGAGTGTTAAATTGCGACTTACTTGGGTCGATGGCTAAATTGGTTAAGGTGGTTGTAGGAGGGGGTGTTAAATGAGTGAACACGTACACACGTATGCGAAAGGGCGGCGCTGGGCGAAGGGACGTCGATCATTGTGTTTGTGGATTCGTTGGAATTCATTTCACCACGACCTTGGACGTCGACGCGCCGTACAAACCAACCAACGAGCGGCAACTGAGCGAGCAAGCGCCGACCTTGAGTATATATACAGCGCGACGGCGCATGCACTGTCAGCTGTTGAATGTTCTCGAAGCGCGACGGCGCATGCGCGTCCACTGAAGAATCAGGAGAATTGTAGAATGTTCTCGAAGGGGAGAAGCGCGCGCGGCACAGAAGGTGGGTGACAGTGCATGCGCTCGTCAGCTGTCGATTGTTCGAGAAAGGAAGAAGCGCAACAGCGCATGCGCGCGCGTCAGCTGCCGATGTTCTCGAAGCGCGACGGCGCATGCGCGCGCGTCAGCTGCCGATGTTCTCGAAGCGTGACGGCGCATGCGCGCTACATTATACAGCTAGCGAATGTTCGTGAAGAGGAGAAGCGCACGCGGTGTGTAGTGGAGGAAGCGTGCACAGATGGTGGAGGAGTGAAGCGCGCGCGGTGTGTAGAGGAGGAAGGGATGCACAGATGGTGGAAGAAGGAGGAGGAAGCTTGCGGACGGCGCCGCACTACAAGCCTCGAGTATTAGATGCTCCGCATCTAAAAGAAGGCAAAGATAGCAATAAACTGACACCAGACACAACGAATCAGAAAACCGAACGCTTCTGTGTTTGAATGCCCGCAGCCTTGTAAATAAGTTGATTGACTTCAGTTGCCTAGTACAGTGTCATAGCCCATCAATTATATGCGTCACCGAAACCTGGCTTAATGAATCCATCTCTGAAAACGAATTTCTGCCCTCTGGTTACTCGGTTATTTGAAACGACAGGTCGACTGGTCGAGGTGGTGGCGTTGCGCTCTTTATCAAAAACGACATTGAATATACAACACTGCCTGATCTCCTCAAAACAGAGTCTGTCTTTTGCAAGATCAGGGTATGCGGCGTGTTTATAGTGATTGGAACTGTTTACCGGCCACCAAGTGAAGATGACCATTGCATATTGGCAATCACGGACTATATCGTTAAGCAGAGACTACTTAACAGCAAATTGATCCTATGCGGGGACATCAATGTACCCCACATTAACTGGGAGTCCTTCACCAAGACCGGCCGTGACAAAGTTCTCTGTAATTCAATGATTGACTTCGCTGTATTCCATGATTTTACTCAAGTTGTTCAAAGTCCCACCAGAGGTGGTTCAATCCTGGACCTTGTTTTTGTTACAGCTGACCTTTTAAATGATGATTCAGAGTGCGAGGTTGTAGAAGGTATCTCGGATCACCATGCAGTCTTTGTCCAATTTTCTATTCACTACGAACTTAAGAAACCAGAATACAAAGTTCTTACTGATTTCTCACGTGCCAACGATGAAAGCGTACTTCCCTTGCTAGCAGATTCTTATGCAAATTTTCTTCTTTCTAGCAACAGTTTTGGTGTAAATGAGTTAGTGGAACATTTTGGCACGATTGTGTCCGACTGCATATCTAAATTTGTTCCAAACAAATGCATGAAGCGCAATCCTAAACACCCATGGTATAACCGAAAAATAATACAGTTTATTCGCCGCATAAAGTGACTACGTCGCCGATGCCGCTCTAATCCAAACCACCAATTCACTTTGTGTACGTTAAAGGTAACGCTCAGAAATAAAATTCACGAAGCTAGAGATTTCTATTACAATAACACGCTGTCAACGTTCATTAGGGAAAATCCGATCAAATTTTCGAAGACAAATAATCCACCCTCCAGGAGAACCTCCTCTTTCATTATTGAAAACAAAATATGTTCAGATGCTCAGACGATCTCGGAGGCCTTTAATAGTTATTTTAAGTCTGTTTTTACCACTGATAACGCTAAAGTTCCTTCTTTTGTCGCACCCTCTGTATCGGTAGCTATTTCGGATATTGAGTTAAGTTGCTCTGGAGTTCGTAATCTCTTACTCAACTAAGATATTACTAAAAGTGCTGGCCCGGACGATATCCCTAACGCTTTTCTGAAAAGGTATTCTGAATGGTGTGCACGATACCTCATAATTATATTCCAGAAATCGCTTGACTCCGGACGGGTCCCACGAATTTGGAAGATCGCTAATGTTGTTCCTATTTTCAAATCGGGTAAGAAGGAAATAATTTCTAACTACAGACCAATCTCATTATTATCTACGTGCTGCAAGCTACTCGAGCACATCATTCACAAGCACATTATTCAATACCTAACCGACAACAGTATCCTTTCAGAGCATCAGCATGGTTTCCGCAGTGGTTTTTTGACTGTCACACAATTGATCGAATTTACACATGACATCGCCTTATCACTTAATAACCACGAACAAGTCGATGCCATTTTTATTGATTACCGCAAAGCTTTTGACAAGGTATGTCATAAAAAACTGCTGCTCAAACTTGGTAACCTTCTTACAGGCCCAAATGCTGACAAATTACTTGATTCGATTACAGATTATTTGTATTTGAGGAGTCAGTTTGTTCGCTACAACCATGAAAAGTCGTCACAAGCTCATATTTCCTCAGGTGTTCCACATGGGACCCCTTTTATTCATAATTTACAAGAATGATGTCACTCAGGTTGTCATTAACACTCCAGTTAAGCTTCGCCTATACGCCGATGACTGTGTATTGTATTCCAGTGTACGTAGCGTCACTGACCAAGTTTTGTTGAATGATATGTTTTCTTCCTTTTGCGAATGGAGTAGAACTTGGCAAATGGAGCTTTATTTTCCGAACACTGTGACAATAACTTTTACAAAGAAAAAGGAGCCATTGCAATTTAGATATGGCGACTCCAATCACATACTGGAAAAAGTTCAGGAGTTTAAGTATCTTGGTGTTGTATTCTCTCCAAACTTGAAGTGGCACAGACACATCGACCTTAGTTCTGCGAAATCGCTAAAGAAATTAGGTTACTTAAGAAGAACGCTAAAGGGCGCCACAAGGGAATGCAAGCTTATGGCCTTCAAATCACTGGTCAGGCCTCTTCTTGAATATGCGTCTGTTGTGTGGTCACCACATCTTGCAATTGACATGATCAAACTTGAGGCCATCCATCGAAAAGCGATAAGATTCATTTTTAACCGTTATGACCGTGATTTCTCCCCTTCTGAGCACTACCGTGCTTTATCGCTAAACTGTTTAGAACACAGACGTATGTTTGATCGGCTTACCATGCTACATAACATCGTGCACAATTTCGTCCGCATAGCCACACCCATTTCGTTCACCAATCATCCTACCCAGGTGACTCGCCGATACAATCCGTTGAATATTGTGCCATACAGATGTGTTATTGATTGTTATAAATACTCTTTTTTTCCGTGCACAGTTGCCACTTGTAATAATCTGGACGCTACTTTGAAATGACTACCGCATGCACTTTTTGTTGAACAAGTGTCCAATTATGTAAATTGATGTTCTTAATTCTGCCGTGGTTCCTTTTGTTTGATCATTTATTGTTTGTTGAATAGGTGTCTAACTATGCAATTATAAAATTTTTATTTAATTGTGACGTTTTTGTTCGTTTATTGTAACCACTCCTGCAATGTCTCAAACATGAGACAGCAGTATCTGTAAATTAAAAAAATGACGAATGACATTGGTGACAGATGTCAAGGTGTCTCTCGCGATGAGAAAACTGTAAACATCCTCGGCGATTCCTTTTAGAATGTGCCCGACTTTGTCTTCCTCAGACATTCCGGAGTCTTTGGTCCGGAATCATTGGTCCATTCCGGAGTCATTGGTCAAGCTTTATGACTTCCTCATTGTAGGTCGTGCAAGTTTCACCTGGCACTTGAGCACGTTGCATTAGCGTCTATTCTGCTCTTTTCTTTATCGTTGTTGGGTCGCCGAAGCGCTCTTTGATTTCAGAAACAAATCTGTCCCACGTCGTTAGCGTTTCCTCCCGATTCTTGTACCACATTAATGCAGTATCCGTTAGATAGAACACGACGTACAAAAGCTGAGAAGCGGCATCCCATTTGTTAGCGGTGCTCACCCGTTTGTAATGGATGAGCCAAGCCTCGACGTCTTCATCTGGTCTGCCGGCAAAGGGACGAGCATCTCTCAGTTGTGGAGCCGAACTGGTCGGCGCAGAAGTCGAGAGGGGTTGGTGTTCATTTGCGTTGTGGGACATGTCCAGACCAGATGGATTTGGTGGAAGTCCAGCAATGCGACGGCTCCGTCGAAGAACTTGCGGTTCACCTTCCTTCTTCAGGTGTCGATTACTCAGCACGTCCACCACAACTGTAACATCGAGCTGTGATAAGATGGTTTTATTTACAGGAGGTGAACGATGGTCGTTTGCGGCAGCACACTGCGGTCGTGCCAAGACTCGTCGTCTTCCTCTGCTTCTCTTGTCTACCTTTTTCTAGTATGTTACAATATTATATATAATAAGAATTGGCGGCTCTAAACTAGCATTCGCATTTGAAATCATGGCAATAGCTATCACTAAACGTGACTGTGCTTCGTCTGAACAGTGAATGAATGAGCCTATCAGTGGCAACGCTGGCTCACGATCACTAACGTGTGCAATGTGAACATTTCGTTCCGAAGCTTAGTAAGTGCTTATGGGCACTGTTGAGACGCTATGCTCATCGCGATGCCCTCCCGTTAAGCTCTTCTATATTCTGAATGCACTTAACCCATTCCCGATGATGATAATGTGGCTCCTCGTCCTCTACACTATTTGAAACAGGCACGATATGAATTCTCAGCAAAACAAGTGACTATTGTCATGTCCTGTGTCGTCATGAATGCCTGCTTTTAAGGTAGAGCAAGGTGTCCGATGCGAGGAAAGCGTCCAGGCCGATAGGCAATCGGCTCTACTCTGCTCGCTACTGAAGAGACCAGAGGAAAGAAAAAGAAGCAGATCACCGTAGCCGGCAATTCAGGCTCTAAAAATTTATCCACCATTCCCCAAATGAGTTCGAACAACTGACAACAGGCCGCAATTTTCAGACCACCTTTCACCTTGGATATAGTTGAGAGTCAGCATTAGACTAGAATTTAACAACTGTTGTTCAGAACAATGGTCACGGTTGCAGGAATCGCGCCACGTATGAAGCTGTTTTTGCTTGTTTCACCACGTTCTCATTGTTTACGCTCTTAAACAGCTAAATTATCTGCCATAGTTCATTATTTTCTGGCAGTTTCTTTCACTCGGCGGCAGCACATGTAGTACTCAAATACTTTGCGAAGGCAACGGATGATCACCTATATCCCTGGAAGCAGTCTAGTGGCATTTCGTGCTATTTAGCGCATGAACTCATGCTTGTGTATTGATACGTCTATACAGCCGCTTGTGGCCCTAGCCACTTATTAGTACAGGAAATGTAAAGAAGTTCAGTAGAAAACAAGCTCAAATGTTAGAGTCACTCCTGGCCAACGTTCGACATAATGCTCGCACTCGTACCACAGCGCCAGTCCAGTCGCATGTGCACTTCGATGTCGTCATCCAAGGCGACATGTTACTCTTCTTCCCTAGTCTCAGTAGTGGTCTGGAGGACGCCTAACATCTGTCGGTCGCATTCGCCGAGTGGTCACTAAGTGTGACGTCGACAATTGCGAGGGAGTGTCATCCTGCATCTCGGTCGAGTCGGGCGGTTGAGCAGTTGAGTTCAACGGTGTCTCTTCAGGCGTCACGTCCAAGACATTGTCAGCTACGCTTCAATTTGTCGGTGATTGGTAAGTTTGTCAGGTCTCACCTATTTTACTCATGTAATTTAGAAGACTTCGAACCTTTTTGTGGTGGCTTTTTACAAGCCAGGATCTTGGTGTGACGTGACGCAGTAGGTCATTTGTAATCCAACCTCTTTTTTTTCAAAAACTCTCAGATATGCAATCTATCTAGCGCGGTGAAGTGCTGTTATATTGACGATGCCTCCTGGCTTTCAGAGATTTGCTTATCCACCTCCCATGTTAGGAGATTGAAAGAGCAGAGCGATTCTCGTCCGAACATTACTCTCGCACGTGTCATTCCAGTGGCTGTCTGCATCTTTGTGGTGTTGCCGATACAGAAATTTTGAAAGTCGGCACTGTATTGACTTGTCTGCACCCCTCAGTAGTGCTCTTTTCAGCTTCGTAACATGGCGTTTTGTCTGGCCATTTGTTGCAGGATAGCACGCTGGTGAGGTTGCAGCCTGTATGCCACTCGACCTATCTAGAGAACTGCTTCATCCCATCCAAGAAAAGTGCTTTTTTGTTGTCGGAGATGACTTTTCGGGAGATGCCGAACGTTACAAGGAGGATCGCAGCGTGTCAATAACAGCCGCGGATATTGCTTGTGCCACATGCGAGACTTCCACCCACTTTGTGTATGCGTCCACAACAACCAAGTAGGTGCGCCCGAAGAGTGGTCCCGCGAAGTCAACGTGAATCTTGGTCTATGGTTTCTGGGGACGGTTACAAATAGGAACAAGGAGCTTCAGGTGGGTTCTTCTGCTGTGATTGGCATTCTCGGCACAGTCGCACCATTTGGTCGGCCATCTTGTCAATTCCTGTCCAGCGTACTGTAGCTCCTTGCACGCATCTTTAGTGCTACCATGCCTCTGTGATCAGCATGTAGAAGTGCCAGAATATTGGATCATGCTTAGCTGGTTATAATCACTCGGGATCCAAGTGGGATGCACTTGCGACGTACGAAGTGCTAAACTCGGCTACCACTTTTCCTGGCACTGAGGGGAAAGCTTTGGAGGCAGAGCTTCCGCACACGTAGCACTACGCGAAGTTGTACCTTTTAATGCGCGTCTCGTAACGCTATAGAAAGTGGCGGGGGCACACCCTAAGCGTTTCCGATGTAGACGCACACGCCGCTTAGCGTTCGGGGTGCACGTGAAAAGGTGGCACTTTCTCGCGCGTTCAAAAGGCGAATCCCACGAATAAATTATGTAAATACGACTATCTTATTGCTGAGAGCTGC
>WOVY01005347.1:0-31525 GCA_013436015.1 Rhipicephalus annulatus
GGCATTCGGTTATTAAATTGTGCTTCCTCGAGAAACTGTCAATTCTATCATTTATTATTTTTTCAAGGCATTTTGAGAAATCTGGTAGCATAGATATTGGGCGATAATTGCTTAAGTTGTTTTTATCTCCAGACTTATATATTGCAGTAACTTTCGCTAGTTGCATGTTGGTTGGGAAAATACCTGTTGATAACACTAAGTTGTACATATGTGCTAGCACTTCCGCGATGAGGTCTAATACATACTTTATTGGTCGCATTTGTATGCCGTCAGGATCACAGCTCTGAGTATTTTTTATTTTACCGAAAAACGTAATTACTTCAGATGTGGAAGTCGGTTTAAGAAAAAGTGTATTTGATAAGTGAGTAATGTCAGTTGTTGTTTGCACGCTCTGGTTGGCATTTCCTATTTTCACAAAGAAATCATTAAATGTTTCAGCAAGGTTGATGCCATTTAATATCCTTCCACCTATGTCAAGATTATCGATAGTGTCGGTTGCGAGCGCCACTGCGTAGCTTATTCAAAACTGAAGGCAGGCCAACTTCGCTGGGAGCGCGAGCCATTCCTCAGGCATCTTTCTAGAGGAGGCGTTGGCCATAGACAATTTTCGGTCGGAAACGGAACCAGTCGCCCTCTGACGGCTCTGGGTTGACAGCGGGCTGCAGACACCGCTGCTAAAATCCTCAGTTTGCGCTCTATGGATAGAACGGACATTCTGCGATCGCACTTCGAGTGAACGCTTCGTCCAATATGCATTCACGTCTCACCGCGATACCTGGCATAGCTGGGTGAAGCCAAGCGATGCAAGGTGCATTGACCAAGAGTGTGCTCTGATCGCGGCGCCCTTGGCGGCATTCCCGCTTTTGCGCCCGTGCCAGCGAAGACGACACATTTTTGGAGCCGCCGGCGTAATCCAAGCGGAAACTTGGTGCTTGTGGTGGTGGCGAAATCATCCAAGTGGTGCTGTGTGCACCCGCGGTGGTGATGTGTGCAAAGGAGCAGTGATGCGTTCGATTGGAGTGGTGGTGGTGGTGATAAGAAGGCGATAGGTGACTCCACGTCGCTCTTCCAAGACGAGGTGAGTCCAGGACGGCCAATAAATGAGCCGGTGCTGCCTGTTTCTCCTGTGCCCTTTTTTCTCTCACTGCAAACAGAGTACTGTCTTGTGGGTGAACGCTTATCCGAGAGCACTCTTCAAGTATCAGCGAAGGCGGACAGCCCAGGGATTTTCTCTAGCGTGCAGTAACGTACGGCCTTCCAAGCTATTGCAAGTAGGTAGAATGTGTGCGAGCACAAGACTAGCCTCGCAATACTGTCGCGTCCGTTTTCCTGATGACTGTCGCCACAAAGCTGTCTCTCAGCATTGCGTCGACAGTGGTGACAGATTACAAACCAGCAACTATTGACGATTGGTGTTGTTGTTGTCGTTGTTGTCTTTATTTCAGACAAATGAAGGTGCCGTTAAGGATGTCATACAAACGCTTGGACGCAGGCGCAGCCATTCAATGGATGCATATAAGAAAACGATGAGAATCACGTATATTTAGTCATCTCTGCGGATGCAAACTGTTAGGTGGCCTTTACTGACGTTTGTTCTAGTTTTGAGAGACTTGGCAGGATGAGATCATTTCATTCGTTGCGGCCAAGGGTGACTCATCATAAACAGAAGAGGATTCTCCCCAAGAATGACAATGGTAGTCCAGAACTTGCGCGAACTGCAGCAATTCTGGGAATTCCAGCCGACCTGTCACGTGAATTCTGTCGTGAAGAGCTCATTATAAGCTTTTAAGAAATGCTCTTGACAATAGTATCAACATCAAGTGCTCAAAATTTATTGCGTGTTGATGAAGCATGAGGGAAGTAGTGAGAAAAAGATGTGATTTTGGTTTTTTATTGCTTTTTCAGATCTATCCTATGCATTTTGTACTTGCCATGTTTTTCGGTGCAGTGTAACTGTATTAGTTTTGCAAGTTGATCTAGAGGATAAGAATTTCTCACTGGTATGCAAACTGCATATAAGTGCAACTCTGCATTATTTGCACAAAGCACTAATGAAAGCATTTGTGGATCATTGGCTGGAGTAAAGTAAGCAAAGAAATCACCAAAGCATAACTTTAAATTTTCTACCCTTGATTGCTTATAAGTTTGCTTCTTAAAAGGGCTTTTTGCAGCACAACTTAACGAATGTACGAAAGGCGACTCGCAACTAGCACATTTTTTGCAAAAGATATCCTTCACTTGCATTGGCACTTCTGCCGTCCCTGGGCACTTTGCCTCTAAAGAGCTAGAAATACTCAACATATCACTTCGAAGAAAGCCTTGTTTCAAAGTAGGATTGCAAAACCTCATTTTTAAATTTTGTACGCTTATCGACATTGCCAATAAGATGGAAATAAATGAAGTAGCTAACACTGAAAGGCTGAATATTAGCAATATTTATTTTTGTTTGTGAAAACGAAATTGCATGTCTGCTCCTACATCAAGCTTTTTTCTTCTGTAATGAAATCAGTTCCTTTGCATTCAGTTTGTACTTTGATAAAATAACACTTTCAAACAATGCATTGACTCCTTGAAATTACTGCTGTTCTTAGCCAACTTGTCATTCTGTTTGCTCGGTATGAAATTTCACTCATCTGGTTTGGTTATTCGTGTTTCCTGGATGATAGAAGAAATCCTTTCAAGCTTGCTTTTTGCTACAAGCGTAAAGTGCCCTTCTTTAATTGCATGTGAGAGCATGGGTATTTCCTTATTGCAATTGAATTTCACACTTAAGGGCAAGTAATGGCCAGAGTAGCTGACACAATGTTCTGTTATTCTCTGAACATTGTGTAGGCTGCTTAGGCTTCTATCCATTTTGTGAATTATGGAACCTAGTAGGTTCTGGGCTGCTGTGGAAATGAGAATTAATCAGAGCATCTGAAATTAATAGTAGCTGTGAAATTAAAAGCAGCTGTCGGTTTGCCTTGTCTATCTAGCCTGATGCATGACAGTGTGGGATTTTAAAACTCCATTCAATAAATGTTGTCGACAACACATGCACTCTGAAGGACTGCACAATGTTTCCTTTGTTATGCAAGTGCCGTGAGGTGATTTGGGATTTGCTCATCTAACCAAAGCATTTGTGCAGATAGAACATGTTCTACATTGAATAGAGCAAGTTATAGAAGGACAAGTGAAGGCTTACACGTCAGGTATGCTATTATGCAAATTACCTATAACTCAAGAAATAAAAGTAGGAAGCATTGTTGAACAGGTGGTGAATTTGAGCATAGTGGGGATAGGTGTGTCAAATAGAAATGAGAAAAAATCGCCCATTACCACTTGTAATTGATCCAAGTCTTTAGGCTGCATGTGGCTTCAATTCAGTGGGAACTCAATCATGAAACATGCACAAATGTGTAAGAATGATATTCTTTGGGAATTGTGGGAAGCGTGCCAAGCACCTAATTCTATGCCCACTTCAGATATGTGATTCTATTTTGTCTGCACATTTCTGAATTGCATCACCCCGCTTGACCATCTGATGAGCTCGTCTGTGTTTCCCATATTTGTCCTATGTCTTACATGATCCGCCCAGATTCATTTTACGTGTCATCTAGGATGCCAGCTGTCCCCGTGATCCACCTTGCCGTCTTACTGTCTCTTAATCTTACATTCCTCATTTTTCCATTCCATCACACACTGCATTGTCCTTAGTGTCTCCAGTTGCTTTGTTAAAACTCGGGAGTTTATGCCCCACATGAGGGGACTGCCTGACGGCAGTGATGCTGCATTTTTTACTCGAACAACAGTGGTAGGTTTCCACGCAGGAATCAGCAATGCTAGGGGTATGTGCTCCATCTAGCCAAGCCTTCTTTGCATGAGAAGACTTTCCTGTCGGTAGTATAAATATTGAGAGGAATGCACTGAAGAGAAAACAAGCTGCCAACACAAATGCCAGCAACATTGTGTTCTCCCGAGTCCTCTGCGTTCACACTTCTTGCCTTCTTTTGGGATGTATTCCTGCCAACATGCCAGAATTTCTGCCATTCTAGATATTCTTGTATAAATTCTGTGGTATGGTTTCCAAGCGTAAACTGGGGCCACTGAATAATATTTTTTGTATTCTGCATAATTACCTTTAAGCATACTTAAACACCTTCCTGATTTAGGGTTTGGATCGCTTTGTGAAAATCATTGCTGTTATTCCCATAGAGCAAGATGACGGCTGCAAACCATCTGTTGCCGAGATATTCTCCATTAATCTCTGCTCTTGTTTCTTTTCGCTCTGCTTACTTGAGCAGTTACCTTTGAAACGTACATAATGTACCTTTTCACCTGAGCTATTTCCTAATAGCATTTTTTTTTAAGTGCGAAGCTCTGAAAGCTTAAGGTAGAATGGCGGTGTCTCTAAATAATCGTCCGCGTTGGTTGCACGTCGTTGCCTCTTAGTTGTGCCCACCAAAGGATTGGTTCGTGCTGCTGCTAGGCCGAGTTTGCTCATGACGTTAGTAGAGCATGAGCGATTAAAGGCCCACGCTTCTACTGGGAGTGCCACAGCCAGCTTTGCACACTAGTTCTGGTGCTGTACATTCGTGCGTGCTCTTTGGCAGACCCTGATTCAACTCTTTTCTCTTACTGTGGTACAAAGCTTGGTAAGCGAGAATAAGTGCATGAAGAAAAAGCTGGTAGAGAGACCACCTTGAGTTTGTCGCACCAAACGATATGACCACATATTTTTGATGTTGTGTACTATGTCCTGCGTGCCTTCTAATCGATAAAAAAGAAGTACATTGTCATCTCTGGACATACGTTGGCGAACTCGCTCATGAGTAGACTTACTCGGACTCACTCAGACTCTGATCTAGCCTTGAGCCTGAGTGAGTCCGGGTGAGTAATGTCTTGGTGAGATTGAGTCCGAGTGAGTCCGGTTGCAGAAAATTTGCGTGAGATAAGTCTGAGTGTGTTCGGCTCAGGAAAATTTTGATGAGTCCGAGTTAGTCCAAAGCTCAAAATATATTTCTTGAGTAGTCTGAGTGAGCTCCACAAGTTTTGCTGACCTATGTCTGTGGGTGCCATAGACCTAGCATATTGCCACATTCCTTTCCTCAAGTTTTGTTATCACCCCGTTACACTACGTTCAGGGCAAACCGCACCTACAATGTTCGAGAAGCTTCGAGGCTTTAGTAGATCGTTTTTTTTTTTTTAATATTACGCCCATTTAGGGAACGTCACAGATTATTCGGGAACCTACGGGGCCGCTAGCGAAGATGCTAGAATATTCTATGGCAAGCGTATAAATGCTGACACGCTTCGCCGCTTGTCAGTTGATCAACGGCCGACGCTCTGCCCGCCACTATTAGTGCCAGTGCCTCGCTGCAATCTTACTTTTAATTTGTTGGCCACAAGTTCGGCCTGAATAAACATTCATAGTTGACTCCCTTTGGCCATGTCACGACTCCGAGACATTTGGTGGAGGTGCTGCTTCGTTCATGTACCGGACGTAAGCTGTGAACCAAGCCCAAGCAGGAAAGAACACGCCAACGCCAAACATCGAGCAAGTCGCAGGCCGAAGAAACTGCAGCAAGAGTACGAGCCCCTTCCCAAAAACACCAGGCAGCCCCGGATCATGCCTACGACAGTAGCAACAATGACAAATCCTAGCCTACACCAATCGCTCTCTGACAGCCCAAGGAGCCACCAACTTTCCGCGGATCGCCTATCGAGGACTCGGAAAGCTGGCTCAAAGCATTCGATCAAATGCTGCTTTCAACACCTGGACCAGTGAAGGTAAGCTTCGTCATGTTTACTTCGCTTTACAAGATGCTACTCGTACATGGTTCGATAACCAGGAGCGAACCCTGCCAACCTGGGAAACATTTTGCACCAGGTTCCTGCCTATATTCACGAGCATCATTCAAAAGGAGAGGGTCAAGTGCTGCTCGAAGCCCGTTCACAGTTTCCAAACGGGAACGTCACGCTTTTCGCCGAAGAGATGACCAAGCTATTCCGCCACGCGGACCCCGAAATGCCTGAAGATAAGAAAGTTCTAAAAGCACTTTGACTTGGGCGAGTTGGTACATAATTGGATAGGCTTCAGTGCAATTTAGATAAAGACAAATGGAGACACACAGAACACAGACGAGCGCTGACTTACTACTGAGTTTATTTGCGCTTAAGCCTTTTTATGCGCCAAAACCTGCCTGTATTACCTACACACAGAGAGCAAGATAAAAACGATATAAACGGTACCCAAGATCTATAAGCAAAAAGAAAGTGTAAATGCTTACAGTGGGATGAAATATCAAAGATAATGCACACCTATATCACACAAGGCAAACTGAACTTTGAAATCAAGACGGTACATGATTTATACTATAAAAACGGCACCTTCAAAATAAAAGCTGACGAAGAGCAGGGCGTGAAAAAAGTTTAACTTGTGCTGGTGATAGTTAAAGAGAGTGTCTAAAAGAAGATAAAAACACTGAAAGCACGTGGGGATAAAACAACATTTTATAACAACCTAAAGAAAAAAAGTCAGCATCACATACTAAAAACAACTCTTTCTTGCGCTCCCGGCTGACCCGCACTATACATATATTTATTTATTTATTTGAATATACTGCAGCCCTAATGCGGGGCTATAGCAGGAGTGAATGATTTATACAAAACTAATACAAACAGAGCAACAACAATAAAACAACAAAACTGAAATACATAAGAAAACATCACTATGGTATTGTAAACACGATCTTTACCTATTTTTTTAATGGGCAATAGCAGCATCAATGAAATTATGTAAAGATAGTGAACGAATACTGCCCGGTAGCGAATTCCAGAAGTCTATAGTACATGGGAAAAAAACTAAATTTGAATGTGTTAGTACGAGAAAATAAAGGCTTTATGTTCAAGATGTGGGAGCTGCGGGTGCAAGATTCTTCCATAAATGCGATGTAGTTACCACCAAAGATGCCAGGAGAGGAGTTGATGACTGCATATAATAGTATTAAAGATTCGATGCAATAACGAGAATGTAATGGTACAATGTTCAGTGATTGTAGAGCCTGTCTTGGTGAGAAGTTGTGGCTGTAGTTACGACATATGAAGCGGATGGCCTTACGTTGAACGCTATCGAGGATTTTTAGGTCAACTTGTTTGTGAGGGTACCAAACGACAGATGCGTATTCTAGAATAGGGCGAATCAACATTTTATACCGAAGTAATTTGGTGTCACGGTGGGATTTAGCCAAAGTACGGCGCAAATAACCTGTCTTTTTTAGAGCTTTCGCGCTGATATATTCAATGTGGTTGGTCCAGGAAAGATTTTTCGTCAGAATCACACCCAAATATTTATATTGTGAGACCCTTTTAAGTTGTATACCATCCAAGTAATAATCAAACAAAAATGGATTCTGTGCATTGGTAAATGACATGACGACTGTTTTAATGCAATTGACGTTCATCTGCTATGTTTCACACCAAGAGCTGAAAGAAATTAGCGATTGTGAAAGACGATGATGATCTTCCGCAGAATTAATTGGTTCGTATAATATGCAATCATCAGCATAAAGTCTTATTTTAGATGATGTGCAGTGAGGTAAATCATTAATGTATATGAGGAATAATAATGGGCCTAGTACATAATAGGCCCTGAGGAACACCTGACGTGACGTCAACAAGGGATGAATCCACTGAGTTGAAGGAAACAAATTGTGAGCGATAATGAAGAAAACTGGCGATCCAAGAAACAAGACGGGAATTATTGAGTATGGTATCTAATTTCACTAGCAACTTAGAATGAAGAACAAACTCAAAAGCTTTAGAGAAGTGAATGAAAATGGCATCTATTTGATTTCCTATGTCTATGTTAAAGGTGACGTCATGAACAAGATCGACTAATTGTGTAACCGTGCTGTAGCCTTGACGGAAACCCGTGCTGAGCAGACGTTAGAATTTCATAGGAGTCGAGGAATTCAATGATATGCTTATGAATAATGTGTTCCAACATCTTGCATGACTGTGGTGTAACAGATATTGGCCTGTAATTAGATGAGAGTTGTTTATCACCAGATTTATACAAAGGCAGAACTTTCGCTGTTTTCCATGATGATGGTACTTCACAACAGTCTAGGGATTTTTGGAAAATTACAGTGAGGTAACGGGCTGTCCATGCGGAGTATCTCACAAGAAAGGAATTCGGTATACTGTCAGAACCGGAACATTTCTTGGTGTTGAGATTCAAGATTAAGTTCAATACAACTTCAGTGCTTATTACAATATCACCTATTTTATTGGTTTGTAAGTCATGATTAAAAATTGGAACAACATGATTGTCGAGGGTGAAAACTGATTGAAAATAAAAGTTAAATGCATTAGAAACTACGACGGGGTCGTTTGTAATGGTGTCATTAATCTTGAAAGAGGAACTGGTTGTTGTACTAGGCAAGACTGAAGTCCAGAACCTGCGAGGATTGGATTTAAGTAATAAAGGAAGTTGTACAGAAAAGTAGAAGCCTTTAGCGTTTTATGTGCAAGCACGAAGTTCCACCTTGGCTTTCTCGAAGGAAGCTCAGGGTTAGCATGTCTGGTTTTACGCAGTCTGGCAACACGGCGAGATAAATGCAATATATCCCTGTTAGTCCAAGGCAGATTGTTATTCACCTTTTTTGTTTTTAATGGAATGTAATTATTGATGCAGAATTTCACTAATGTCTCAAAATAACCAACAACACTGTTGACAGGAGACACAGTGCTAAGTGACAAAAAATGGTCAAAGTTATCCGCCAGAGTATCAGAGATAGACGTATCATCAGCCTTGTTGAAATCCCGAAATGTAGAGTAGCTGTAATGTTCATGTGGGATAGGACAAATAATGTGTACAAGGACGGCAGCATGGTCCGAAAGTCCTTCTGATATATCATATTTAAAGCCTGAGTTAGCAAGACTGTCGCTGATAAAGACTAGGTCGAGTATAGAGTTCTGCCGCGTGTTCTTTTCAACTAATTGTATCAGGTTATGGGACGAGGAAAATGAAATTAATGCCCTACAGATAGATGAATTAGTGGTTGAATATGTGAGGGAAAGCCAATGAATGCCCGGAACATTGAAGTCGCCAAGAATGATTAAGTTTGTGCTGTCGAGGCTATGGTTATGGATGAACTATGAAATGTTATCGAAGAAGTCACTGGAGCTATCAGGAGGGTGGTAAAGGCCACAAATTGTTAAATTCTGCTTATGCGCTAGTAACCTGCACCAAGCTGATTCTACATTAGGAGGGCCTGAAAAAATTTTAAAGTTAAAATCAGCGCGCAAGAGTAAAGCAACGCCTCCTCCTTTCTTATACTGGCGGTCGCACTGGATGGCGATGTAACCAGGAGGAGTGAATTTCGTATCATGGATATCCTCATGAAGCCGTGTTTCAGTGATGCATATAATATGAGGGGAAGATGAATAAACTAACAAAAGAAACTGTGGAAATTGGTTAGTTATGCTTCTAGCATTAACATTAAAAAATGCCAGCTGTGTAATAGCTGAATGGGATTGTTGACCTAATGAAGATGGTGCGTTTGGCGGTTTGGTGCTTATAGATTCAAAACCAGGAGCTCGAACCAAGCTATTCGTGGCGCTGTCCCAGATATAACGGATATTATCAATGAATAAGTGATCAAATCTCATTTTAATGTTAGAGCCATTGTTACGTTGCTCAACCGAAGCATCCCAATGTTTCTTGCGTACTGAGCGCACTCTAGATGAAAAATCTTCAGAGAGCTTTAGACCGGTCTGTTTTAGCTTATGCGCGTTTTTCGGCATTGCCAAGTTATCGCTGAAATCAAGCAACTTTATAATAATAGGACGAGACCGCCCAGGGCACATTCTGCCTAACCTGTGGAAGTGTTCCATCCGCGGGCATTGCAGAGAAAGCTTGTTGAATACTTTCGAGACCTTGGACCGCAGTGTGGCATGAGACTCGTTCGTATCTTCAGGTATAACATGAAGAATAATGTTATTTCTTCATGAACGATTTTCTAGATCGTCACATTTCGTGTTTAGTTAGGCAACACTGCGCCTTAAGTGAACCATCTCAGGGTGAAGCTGATCTGAGTCATGATTCGCCAGCGCCTTAGAAAGCGAATTCTCGAGAGCAGCCATACGTGATTCCCTGGTATCGAAACGAGTATTCATAGCAATTTTTAGGTCTGATATGTCTTGACACATGCTTTTCTGGCAGGCAACTAAATCAGCGATCATCTTCACAAGAGAAGGGTTGTCACAACTAGACATTACCAGTTCAGCTGACATCTCAAGGGAGTTAAGAGGGCTTGCCTGGGATTCATAAAATTTGCTCGTTTTAGAGGACACAGGCTTCCTGGGACCAGGATTAAGTTCAATGTCACCGCACATGAGAAGACGACCAAGGCAATTCATAACGTAAGAACAATTGCAAATAAAACTACTACTCAAACAATCGTGAGGGCAACACAGCAGCAGCAGGAATCGATCATCAGAACGATTACAGTACGAATTGTTGAAATAACGTACCTGTATAAACAAGAAGAAGCTTTTAGGCAACGTGCTGAAGCTGCTGCTGCTGCATTGCCCACTGCCGGGATACTTGAAAATCGGAGCATTTATACTGCCGATGCTTGACGTCACCGATCTGATGTCATCACTTGTCGGAGTTTTGACGGTAGGGGCGTCCATAGGACTGTGCAGCAACACCAGAGATGAAGGGGCTTGCGCAGGAAACACATGCCTATCATGCACTTGGATGACAGAGCAGTAACACAGTGAGCTACCGGTGATCGCCACGTCCTCGACCATTGCCGGATGTATCGTGCTCTTGAACCAAGAATCAGGGCCGGCGAAAACCAGGAGCTGTATAAACAAGAAGCTTTTAGGCAATATGCTGAAGCTGCTGCTGCTGCATTGCCAACATAACCAAAAGCATGCAGAAGCAATAAAAAGGCGCACAAGATTGGACTAAAGGGAAATTAAAACAGCCCGTACCGGGATTTCGAAACACGCTCTGTGAATATGAACTAATTTGTGTCAAGCAAAACCAGTGTCAGGTGGAATAAAAGACCAAAACACGGAAAACCTTGCATAAGCGAGACAACACTTTAATAAAACCATCTAAAAAGTCAATCTCAGCGTCCGTTAGGGTTACAGAAGGCATGCTTACACACTGATCACCAGGTTTCCTAATGAAAAACGCTTCAACAATTTCGCGTTCAGTTCTACCTTTCTCTCTTTTTCAAAATTTGGTGCCGTCGAAACTTGGTGTGCAGCCACAATGCTTACAGTGCTCGGCTAGGTGGCTACCAGCTTTGTTGTGTACATTAAGGTTGTGCTCCTTTGCACGTTCATCAAAACATCGGCCTTCTGCCCTATGCAACAGCGTCCACAGCTTAGGGGAATGTCATACACCACATTCGACACACACTCAGTGAACCTTTTTTTGTGTCGAGTGGAGCATTGGGGTAACGCTTGCTGATTGGTCATGCCGCACAATTTTGACAACTTACACAGGGCTGAGAAGACAACCTGAACATAGTGCTTCCACCCTACCTTCTTAATGTTGTGCATGTAGAGAATCACTTGTACCTTCCACTTTTGATTCTCTTGTTCGTTTTCTCTTTCAGGCCGCTTAGACTTTTGAATCAACAACTCGGAAACCTCAGAGACCAGAAACGATGGGTACCCTGCACTGCTCAAACCTGTAACCTGATCTTTGAAACCTTCATTCATGCAATGTTCATAGGACTTTTATAGGGCGAAATGGAGACAATTCATTACTATTCTTCTTTTGAAGAGTTATGAATGAGCGCTTTCAAAGGGAAGTAGGCTTTTCTTTGACCTTGGACTGAACTTCCAGCAGATTTTCCCTGAAGGGAACTGCAGCCTCAAGTCCATAAATTGCAGCCTGTTCTGTTCTGGCAGCTCCCACGTGAAATTAAGACGCGCGCCATATTTGGTGAATAAAAACATCAACTATGTTCTTCACAGCCCCTTAAATCCCTTTGCTGCATACATCTTTTAGAATCATGAGGAAGTCGTCAATGTATCTATAGACTTTGACTACGCGCGAGTCCTGAATGTGGGATTGAATGCGCTTTCTTACAATTGACAGGAAAATGTCTCCGGTTCTTTGCAACATTTTTCTGTCAATGACAATGCTGGCCACAGTGGTGCCCCGCGGAAGTAAAACCTCATCTGATGTTGGGTTCGTAGCTGCCACGGCAGCTGCTTTATTGTGGAAGAGAACGACATCAGAAGCTAGAGCTATCTATGTCTTTACCAAGGCAAAGGGGTGAAGGGGCGATCAATATGTCACTTGAGTTGATATCGTTCGACACAACTCTTAAAAACTTTTGTTTATGTGTTGATACCTAGCACCTCTACCACGTATGAGGTCTTAGATTGGGTGACCTTTTATTAGGCCCGAGGACCCAGCAGCCGACAGCTATGATGAACCATGAATGAGGATGCTCGTACACAAGAACAATGAGGATACATGATCAATACATGATAATGATAATGTACAGATTTAGAAGTAAAATAAATGCCCACACTAAGCTTACCAATTATTGAAATAATGTCATTTTGAATGTGCAGGCTGGAGTAGAGAGCATTGCTGTCTGCAGTCCATATGTGATTCACCAAAATGGTGTCTCCTTCATTCTCTCTATAACGTAGCAGTGCCCTGAAGTTGCCGTCGTTCTGTAAGGGTTCCTCAAAAGAAAGACGCCCGGAATCCTTATTGCCTCTCACCGCGAGGTCTTGACGACTGCACAGTACAATTGTCTCGACAATTGCGCTCAACTTTGCCTTGTTGTCTTCGAGCTCGCCCTTTGCTTGCTGATTAAGCTGTACGTGTACACCACTTGATTTTTCTCTGATAACTCTGAGAAAAAATTTTGCGGCAACCGTTGCTGTCTTGTGGTATTGAGTTCGTGCTTGTTTCTCGAATGTCTAAATGGCATCATTCCACTTCGTAAACAGAACTGTTACAAGGTTCCTAAATGACTGGTGGGAGCCTTTACCCGCTCCGCTCTTACTACAGAAAAGTACACAGGCCTTGCAAAAAGCTCCCTTCTGACGTGAGAAAATGTAAGCCATCCATATCACTGTAGCCACTGAGAACAAAACATGTGCATTTTACCGTTCTTGGCTATTGAGACTTCAAACTTGTAGTGTGGTGGCACCATTCATACGTTAGAGTATAGCCGTTCTGTGATGTCATCGCCTATATTATTTATTTATTTATTTATTAATTACAGTACTGGCGGTCTGATCTTCAGACCTTAGGCAGGAGTGGGTACAATGAGTACAAAAAAAAAGGGTTACAATAAACAAATATGAAGCATTGAGGCAATAATAACAGCAAAGGGAGAAGAGTACAACGAGTTCATACAAGCACAGTAGCAAGATATTTAAATAACTAGTGAAAACATGAATACGGAAACATATGGAAAAAAAAGAAAGCGTCGGGGTTCATGTAAAACTATGTCAGAGCTATGTCCCATGGACTGAAGGGCCTGTAGATAGGATGATAGCGACGGGCATTCCACCACAGCTGAAGGGAGGGAATTCCAATTGATTGCAGTTCTCGGGAAAAAAAGAATACTGGAAAATGTTGGTGTGACTAGAGAGCTCACTTTTTTATTATGAAAGGACTGAGTAGGCCGCCAGTGGGAGTCCTTTAGATATGTATCCTTTTTTATACCTAAGTGTCCATGATAAACAAAGTAAAATAGTTTCATTCGTTCGCGGTATCGGCGATTTGCTAATTTTTCTAGCTCAGCCGTTTCTAGAAGAGATATTACTGATGCTTCCCAGCTGTATTGATTAAAGATAAACCTAACTGATTTCTGCTGTATTTTTTCCAATATTGAAATGTTTTTTTTTGTGTATGGATCCCAAGCAGCGGCACAATATTCCAGGAGTGGCCGAATAAATGTTTTATAGGCTAATATTTTAACTTCTGGAGAGGACTTACTCAAGCGCCTCATTTAGTATCCGAGTTTTTTCATTGCCTTTCTATGTATGTAGTCAATGTGGTCATTCAATTTTAGATCGTGAGAAATGATAACTCCCAGATACTTATAGTTGGTTACTACTTCCAGAGGTTCATTATCAAAACAGTAAGAAAACATTATAGGTGCTTTTCGCGACTAATTGTCATTGCAACAGTTTTCTTTTTGTTGATGGTCATTTGCCACTCTGTGCACCATGTTTGAATTCGGTCCAAAGATTTATTTAATGTTATCTGGTCGGGGGGTGTGGTAATTTCATGGTATATAATACAATCATCAGCAAATAGCCTTATTTTAACGGGTATGTTCTGAACGATGTCATTGATGTATACAAGAACAGAGCCCTGCGGGTTACCCGAAAGGACTATTAGTGTTATTGGCAGACATACTGATATTACGACAAAGAGGGCTGACAGTTTCCATGCTGTCTATGAAGTCATGCATTCTCTCGGCATTCAAGTCTGCAGGTGCAGTGACAGTTCCAGAGGTGAGCCACCTTCTGTTAACACTAGACTTCCTCCCTGGAAGCACGATATGAATGAAAAAAAAAAAATGCACATGTTTTTTGACAATCGTTTTTCACTTAATGTTTTCTTACTTCAAGCACACTAAATAAAAATGCATTCCTCGACCATGTAGAACAACATTCATTGTTTAAAGACTCATCTCTGAAATAGATATTTATGGCGAAAAAGGTATTGCTACGTGCCAGTGCCGCCGGTTTCAACAAGCTAAAAGCAGACGCATCTCCCATCAGTTCCAGCGCCTCCCGAACACCACTGCGACGTCCTCGTGTCTCGACACATATCATCCATCAGACACCTGTGACAACTTGACGCGAATCGTCAGGCTGGAGCTTAAAGCGGCTGCTCCAGCTAAGGTGGGACCAACGTCCCCCGACCCCTCTCCGCCAATTACGTTGCCTCTCATTCAAGCAGTCGTCCGGCAGGAAATTGCCAGCTTGGGAATTCACTCTATCTCACTGCCTCCCCGCACCGACTACCAGCCCCGATACACGCCTGCACGTCCCTTCCCGACTGGCTCTCCTTCAACGTTCCGTAATTCGTCCGCATGGCGAACACACGATGACAAGCCGATATGCTTCTCGTGTCACAGAATCGGGCACATTTCTCGCCATTGCAGAAGTCTCTGGGGTCCTCCTGCACAACCGTCCTCTCGTCCCTTCTATGCACGTCCTGTCTATCGCCATGAGACCAGCCGCGATCATTTTGCCCAGGAACCTGCTTCTGAACACCGCTACTCCCGCTCTCCATCCTCCCAACGTAACCAGTCTCGTTCTCCACAGCCCCGCCGACCATCTTCCCCCTCCTTCCCTCAAGGTTCCCCGACGGAAAACTAAGCGTTGCAGCCCCCGAAGGTGGCGCTGCATCTCTTGGACTGACCGAAAATCCTCTTTTGACGATACCGACAAAACGAAACCTCATAGACGTACAAGTAGACGGCGTATATGTCACTGCTCTTGTCGACACCGGCGCTCAACTTTCCGTGATGACGAGTGATTTTCGCCGCAAGCTCAAGAAGGTTCTCACACCTGCGACCACTCAGTTCGTCCGTGCTGCGGATGGTGGAATAGCATCTATCGTTGGAATGTGCTCCGCTCGTGTGAGCATTGCAGATCGACACACAGTTGTTCTCTTCACCGTCCTTGATAAATGCTCCCACGACGTAATCTTAGGCCTCGACTTCCTGTCCGCGCATTCTTCCCTCATAGACTGTTCGGCCAGTACGCTCCGTCTACACTTGCCCGCAACAGAACCTCTTACACAACGGCCGAGTCGCCTCTGCACAACGGGACACGCGCGCCTCCCTCCACAGACACTGACCTACGTAGAGCTCGTCTCAATACCACCAGTTCCCGACGGTGACTATGTTCTGACCCCTATCACCGATGTCCTCATAAGCCGTGGCATTACATTACCGTACACCATTCTGTCCGTCGCAGGAAATTCTACGTGCCTCCCAGTTGTCAACTTTAGCTTGACACCTCAAGTTTTGCCACAAGGGATCTCTTTGGCGTTGCACTGCACCTTAGAAGACAACGCGGTAGATGTTTTCGCGATGGCCGCCCCTTCTGACTCCCACGCTCAACATCAATCTGGCACTTGCTCTGACTGCGCTATTACTTCGATGATCGCTTCCAACTTAACGCCGCAGCAGACTGATGAGCTCTACTGGGTTCTGCTGTCCTACATCAACGTTTTTGACATCAGCGGCCGTCCGTTGGGGAAAGCTACCGCTATGAGCCACCGCACAAACACTCGTAATGAGCATCCTATTCATAGGCGTCCATATCGTGTGTCGGCGGCCGAGCGTCACATCATTCAAAGTGAGGTCGACAAAATGCTCGCCAAGGACATCATTGAGCCATCCTGCAGTCCTTGGGCTTCTCCTGTAGTGCTAGTCCGCAAGAAAGACGGTGCATGGCGTTTCTGCGTGGATTATCGACACCTAAACAAAATTACCAAAAAAAGACGTCTACCCTCTGCCACGAATAGATGGTGCGCTTGATTGCCTCTATGGGTCCCACTATTTTTCCTCCATAGACCTTCGTTCTGGCTACTGGTAGATAGAGGTAGATGAAATGGACCGTGAAAAGACGGCATTCATCACCCCCGATGGCCTATATCAGTTCAAGGTCATGCCCTTCGGCCTTTGTAATGCTCCAGCCACCTTCGAACGAATGATGGACTTTCTGCTCAGAGGATTCAAATGGTCCGCCTGTTTGTGCTACTTGGACGACGTCATCGTCTTATCACCAACATTTGAAACTGGCATAGGGCGCCTCTCAGCCATCCTGAGAATCTTCCGTCGCGTTGGCCTGCAGCTCAACTCGTCCAAATGTCACTTTGGACGCCATCAAATCACAATGCTTGGCCATTTAGTAGACGCCAACGATGTACAACCAGACCCGGCAAAAATCAGCACCGTCAAAAACTTTCCAGCGTCGTCAAAAACGATCTGCAAAGGATGTACGCAGCTTTATCGGACTATGCTCCTACTTCCGACACTTCATGAAAAATTTTGCGCACATAGCGAGGCCGCTTACGCAGCTCCTCAAGAAAAAAGTCCCGTTTTCATGGGGCTCCGAAGAGGCTTCTGCGTTCTCGACTCTCGTCGCTCTTCTCACTACCCCTCCGATTCTGGCACACTTCAACTCTGCTGCCCCTACGGAAATCCGTACAGATGCAAGTGGGCATGGCATTGGTGCAGTGCTGGCTCAGAAACAACATGGCCATGATTGCGTTATTGCATATGCCAGCCGCCTCCTATCCGCCCCTGAACGTAACTATTCGATAACAGAGCGTGAGTGCTTGGCTCTTGTATGGACGGTGGCGAAATTTCGACCTTATCTATACGGACGCCCATTTTCGGTAGTTACCGACCACCACGCACTCTGCTGGCTCAACTCTCTGAAAGATCCATCAGGCCGCCTTGGTCGCTGGGCTTTGCGCCTGCAAGAGCTTTCCTATTCGGTGGTCTACAAATCTGGCCACCTACACCGTGATGCCGATTTCCTCTCCCGGTACCCTGTCGACGATCCTGAGGACACTGACGAGCCCACGGAGAACTCTATCTTGTCAGTGTCCGACTTCCTTAATATTGGGGAAGAACAGAAGCGTGATCCAGAGCTGCTTGACATCATCAGCTGTATGGAATCCTCCACAAATGATGCTTCCGTCCGCTACTTTGTCATTCAAAAGGGTGTGCTATACCGTCGCAATTTCCGACTAGATGGACCCGACCTTCTCATTGTCGTGCATAAGCATTTGTGCCGCTGTGTTCTCTCCAAATTTCACGATGCTCCCACGGCTGGACACCTTGGCGTATCCCGCACGTACGAGCGCGTCCAGCGTAGTTTTTTCTGGCCAGGCCTTGCTCGTTCGGTATGCCGATACGTTGCGACGTGTGACCTATGCCAACGTCGTAAAACACCGTCGCTACTACCCGCTGGCCATCTTCAACCAATTGACATACCCGCGGAACCATTTTACCATGTTGGGTTAGACCTGCTTGGTCCTTTTTCCACATCAACATTGGGAAACAAATGGATAGCCGTTGTTACAGACTATGCTACGCTATTACGCGAGCTCTACCGACCAGCTGCGCAACCGACATCGCTGACTTCTTGTTACGGGACGTTATATTGATTCATGGTGCTCTGAGACAGCTTCTCACAGACCGTGGCCGTACATTTCTATCCCAAGTCATCGCCGACATTCTGCGTTCTTGTTCCACGCAACACACACTGACAACCACTTACCACCCTCAAACAAACGGCCTCACGGAACGATTTAACCGCACTTTAACAAATATGCTCGCTATGTACGTGTCGCCCGATCACCGAGACAGGGACCTTGCCTTACCCTACGCAACTTTCGCGTATAATTCATCCCGTCACGACACAGCGGGCTTTTCGCCGTTCTACTTATTGTACGGAAGAGAGCCGACTTTACCACTGGACACAGTCATCTCAGCTCACATCTCGTCCACCAGCGAGTATGCCCGCGACGTGATTGCGCGAGCCGATCATGCCCGTCAGCTCGCTCGCGCTCGGCTGATGGAGCGTCGCAAACCAACCAATGCCGTCGGTACAATGCGGAACATAGAGACGTTTATTTCGCTCCCGGTACCCTTGTTTTACTCTGGTCTCCTCATCGTCGGCTGGGCCTATCCAATCATTACACGGGACCCTACCGTATATTGCGTCAAGTAACACCTGTCACCTACGAGATCAGCCCCATCTGTCCATCATCATCTACAAGGCGGCCCAGTGATATCGTACATGTCTTGCAGATCAAGCCCTACAATAATGCGTCAGATAACGACCTTTAAAGCACCGGGACGGTGCCTCCGCTGCCTGCCGGGGGTCATGCTACGTGCCAGTGCATGGAGCTGAAAAAAAACAAAGCAGATAGACTGGCACGAGCTAATCTGTGTGGCTGGCGCTGCTCGCCTAACCGGCTGAAAATACTTCGGTGACTACCCCTCTGAGTCAGTCTCCTTCCCGTAACAGTATCATAGCATTGCTGAAAGCTCACAAGTGGGATATTATGAAGTGCCCTCTTCAAAGCAAACGTAAAAAGCAAAGACAATAAGAAACAGGAGACTCACCTTTGGAGCTTAGCGAAAAAGCTTGTCAATTTCATCGTTGACCCTGGTCGCTTCCCGGCCGTTTAAGTTGAAACCTGGCTGGCATCATTTTTCTCTATGGTGTTGCGACTGGACGAATTTGACCGGACTGGAGCCATCCAAGTCTTTGGGTGAAGTTGAGTAGAGTAGTCAATGCTGATATCAGGAACGCAGATTTACATAATTTTAACGTGTTGAAGGTAGCGTGATACTACATGAATAATAGAAGCATCCTTTCAGCATCTCGGCGCTCGCGTTTTAAAGCCTAGGTCTTCCCAAGATCCCCTGGCAGGGGAAAGCAACAGAGTTCAAGGCAGTTTAATGAAAGTAGTAGTCTTCATCTCCGCCCTCAAATGGAAAAGTCAAACACCTCCTCCTTCCCAGTGCAAGAAAAAAGGAAGAGGCACGCCTAATTCGTCCCACGGTTGAGAAGCGCAACACTAGACACAAAGCAATTGTACAGCATAACACAGCACAATGAAGTGATGTAGTGTTTCATGTGCAGCGTTGACTCATCGATGTGGCTGTGGTGTCGGGCAAGCTGCGGTGTTCAGGAATTGAAGCCGAGAAGGCTCCTCGGAACGTTGTGGTTCCCGAAGAAATGTCTCAGATGCTCGGCCTGGTGCACCTCGATGAACAAAGTAACGCAGAGTTGACCACCCCTCCTAAGCAGCTCTGACTGCAAATAGCCCTTCCTAGGTTGGTCGGGCGTGTCCAAAGAGGTTTTAACGAAGGGAGCCGCCGGGCCTGAAGAATTCGCAGTACGACTGTCGTGTTGTTGACGCTTCAATACATCTCGGGGAGCTTTGCAAAGCCAGAACAAATCAGGGTAGATTTAGCCGAAACAATTTCACGTGTCCAAATGGCGTCGAAACATGGAGGCTGGTCACAACAATGACTACGTGCTCTTGTGATTAAGCAACCCTTGACATTATCTTGCTTAACCTGATGGAACGGAACGTTGGGGCTGAATCATGCCTCATCGTTCGGAACAGCCATGCCTAGTACACCACCTATACAGGCACCATTGATTTTCCCTTCGTTCCGGTGCTTGACAATTCTGCGCTGCCAGCTGCAGAAAAGACGTGGGGCTCTGCGCAAGTGGACTTGAGCATGAGGTTTATCATAAACGAGAGGTTAAATAAGCACGCGTCCCCGTTTTCAAAGGACAGCAAAATAACCAGGCATCGAAGCACTCACGATTCCCGCGCGACAGAGTGTGCGCTTCGAAAAAACAAACAGAAGTATCAAAAAGCCATTTACCCTTTTCGCAGAACATGCCGCCGCAACAACATCGGGCAAGTTCGGGAGAATTCAAAGTGGCACCGTTTCATTCCACAGAATCTGTGAGAATGATGTAGCCCTTTCCCTAGAGATTTCGCTGTGCTACGCATATACAAATCATGCAGATGCTTCCCCGACTTCCGGCCTGGTCCGAAGCGCGCGGCGTCAGAGGCACGGAAGGTCATTCAGTTAGGCATCAGTTAGGAAAGTCTGTTCAAGAGATAGCGTGGTTCGCTAGACCAGAAGAGACGTCTTAGATGATGTAGTCTAGTCAGTAGCATTGCTGAAAAGTATCAATAGATGACGCCATGGGAGCAATCACAAGTTTTGAAGAGGGTCGCCGAGGAGACGTGATTACCTCCTACTGCGAAGGAAAATGAATCATCAGTGCTGTTGCCTAGGTGGAGTTAATTGTCAAGCCGGTGAATATGATAGGATTGTCACGCAGACCAGCGTAACAAGGCTCAGATATGAGGTGCAGCCCGTGGTGAACAAACAATTTGTTCTGATTGCAAATGCGACGTCTAAATCACTGCTTCTTCTTTCGGAAACCAATAATTGACTCATTGCTGTTTCTGTAAATAATAAATACAGGACGTTCAAGCTAAGCGCCCTTGCACGGCGGTCGAACCGAACCAATACATGCTTGGGCTACGAGGAGGAGAGGAGAAAAACTTTATTCAACAGAGGAGTTTGGAGCACGCAGGCTCCCGGGCCCCCGCACGACCCCTTTGCGCTCAAGCGTTCATTTGGTGGTGGTCCATGACGCTGGCAGCCCGGTCGGCCGCCATGGTCTGCTCAACTGGGTCCTCTGAGCGCAGTAGGGTCTCCCAATCCTCCCAAGTCTTTAGGTGCTCTAGGGCCCGCGGGGGAGGATCCGCCGGGTAGTGAGAAATGATGTGTATAGCAGAAGCATGAGGTTCAGGGCAAAGGGTACAGGCTGAGGTGAGGAAAAGGGGGTGATAGTGCGATAGAATGAGAGGAGAGGGAAGAGTGTGAGTTTGTAGCTGGCACCAGAGGGTTGCCTGTCGGTTGCTCAGGGACTTGTGCGGTGGGGGATATAGCTGACGTGCTGCCCTATAGGCCTGAGTCAGCTCGTTGAAAGTGTGCGCGCGGTCCTTCGTGAATCCCAGATCGGAGGCCGCGGGAGCCCGGTTTAAAGAACCTCGGGCTAAGAGGTTGGCGGCCTCGTTTCCAGGATTCCCGCAGTGCGCGGGCACCCAAATCAACTCCACTTGACGGGGCGGGGTTGCAGCGGGCGAATCCAGTATGCAAAAAGCAGGGACGTGAACTCGGCCTCGTGCAAAATTTAAGATTGCGGTTTTGGAATCTGATAAGACTTACCGTGCTTCTGTGTTTACGATTGCTAAGGCAATGGCAGCTTCCTCTGCAGCTTCGGGGGACGTGTCTGGAGGGAGTGTGTGTGTACCTATGGGAGAGAGATTGTGATCCACCACGGCAGCGACCGCTTCATCACCCACACAGGCTGCGTCTACCCATACGGCGTCTGGTTCGGCGCCGTAACATAGGTGTAGAGTTTTAGCGCGAGCTCTGCGGCGTTTATCGTGGTGGTCGGGGTGCATGTTACGGGGAAGTGGTGTAATGAGGAGTTCGTGGTGCAGGGGTCTTGGTATGGGGAGTAATGTGGGATCATTGGCGGGTATCTGGATTCCAAGAGAATGTAGAATATGCCGACCAGTGTCGGTTTGTGTGAGACGAAGGTATTGTGCTTGGCGGTGCGCGTCTATAAGTTCCCCGATAGTGTTGTGAAGGCCTAACTTGAGAAGTCGATCGGTAGGTGTACTTATGGGAAGGTGGAGGGCTACTTTGTATGCCCGACGGATGAGGGCGTCCAATGTTTCAGTGTCGCGGCGAGAGAGTTGGAGGTAGGGGGTGCAGTAGAGCACACGGCTGAGTACAAAGGCATGAATAAGGCGACATAGGTCGCCCTCCTTCATGCCTCGGTAACGGCCTGAGACCCGGCGGATGAGGTGCGAGATCGCCCCTGCAACCTGCTTGAGTCTCCGGATTGTGTTCTTCCCATCACTCTGGATATGCATGCCCAGTATCCGGAGGGTGTCGACGTCTGGTACCGATCTGCCATCCAGTTCGATGACGATGGGTGGGGAGGGGGAGTTGCGGCTTTTGGGGCGGATGCAGAGCAGTCCGGACTTCTCTGGAGAACAGGTTAGTCCTACGCTAACTGCATAATTTTGCGTTAGGTTGGCGGCTGTTTGGATGGTGTCCCGTATGTCACCGTCACTGCCATGGGTAGACCAGAGCGTGATGTCGTCTGCGTATAGGGTATGTTTCAGATGAGGAACAGTTGCCAATTGTCGAGTTAGGGGGATGAGGGTGATATTAAACAAGAAAGGTGAGAGGACGGACCCTTGAGGGGTGCCGACACTCTTTAGTGTGTATGTTGGGTGGGTGAGCGGGCCGAACTGAAATTCGGCCGTGCGTGCTGTGAGAAAGGCCTGAATGTAAGTGTACGTACGTGTACCCACGTTCAGTGGAGAAAGTGCTGTCAGGATCGCATGATGCTCAACGCGATCAAAGGCTTTGGATAAGTCCAGAGCCAGCACTGCCTTTGTGTGGCCCGGAATGAGCGGGTCGAAGATGTCGTGAGTGATTTGTAGCATGGCATCTTGAGTGGACAAATGGGGGCGAAAGCCAACCATGCTGTGAGGGTATAAGTCACGGTCTGTCATATGCTGTGAAAGCCTCGCCAGTACAACATGTTCGAAAAGCTTGCCCAAACACGAAGTTAATGAGATTGGGCGAAGGTTTTGGAGTGTAAGTGGTTTGTTGGGCTTCGGTATGAACATTACTTTCGCGTGACGCCAGGACTGGGGAAGCGTTCCTTCCTTCCAACACTGGTTGAAGTACTCCGTGATGCGAGTGATCGATTTGTCATCCAGGTTGCGCAGTGTTGTGTTGGTAATCAAGTCGGCTCCGGGTGCGGATTTAGTGCGGAGACTCAACAGCGCGGCTCTGACCTCCGCCTCGATTATATCTGTGTCGAGTTCGGCATTCGGTTGTCCTGTGTATGAGGGAAGAGAAGTTGGTATGCCAGGCGATGTGTAGGTGTCGCGGAGTGTATCCAAAAGATCATTGGGGTTGTCCATGTGTGCGTGTATAAGCCGGGTGATGTGGTGCTGGGTAGTGGTTTTCGTGTGCGATGGGTCGAGGAGGTGTCGGAGGAGATGCCACGCCCTTTTGGTGGTCAGTCTGCCAGCAATGTCGTCGCATACCTGCCCCCAATTGGAGCGGCACAGCTCCTCCGAATGTATTTGGATTTGGGATTGTAGAGTGGCTAAGCGTTTCTTTAGCGTCCTGTTATGTTTACCCCGTTTCCATCGCTTTAGAAGGCTGTGGTAGGCATCCCATAGGTGAGCGAGTCGGTTGTCTAGTGTTGGAGTGTCTGTGGTGGTTTCAATTACTTGCGTGTGATGTGGAATGTCAGTCTGAAGAGATTCCACCCAGTCGTTGATGTCGGTTATGGGATTGTCTGCGCGGGTGGTACGCGCAGCACGAAGAGCGTCCCACTTAATGAGTTTGTGTGTCATGTATGTGTGCCGGGGTGGTTTGAACGGGACAGTGACTTGTATAATGTAGTGATCACTGCCCAGTGTGTGCTGTGTTCTCGTCCATGTGACAGTACGGAGGGAGCGACTAAGCACCAGATCCGGACTAGTGTCCATACTGACACTGTTGCCTATGCGTGTAGGTGTCTGAAAGTTGTTGTGGACGGAGAGTTGGAGGTTCTGCATGAGCAGCCAAAGCCTGCGACCTCTATGTGTAGTTGTTTTGTATCCCCAGTCAGTAGTTGACTGTTGAGATCGCCGCCGATTAGCAAGGGATGTTTCCCCGCCAGTCGATGCAGCTCCCGGAAGAGGGAATCCAGCGAGGCCATCGGTTGGGATGGGGGGTGGTAAATGTTGGCAATAAATATGGAGGGGATGGTATGTGTGTGGTGGATAATTTCTGTTATTACACAGGGTGTGTCTGATGTGATGTAATGTGTCTTGTATGTGAGAGCGCGGTGCACAAGGGATAGACGCTCTGGGTGCGTTTGTGGTGTCAGAGTGTGTGGAGCTGTAACTAGGAAGTGTGGCCTGTGTGGCAGTATCTTGGAGAAGAAGGACTTGGGGCGTTGGGGAGAGAGTAGGAAGTAGAAGCTGCAGGGGCGCGCGCTTGCCCCGAAAGCCACGGCAGTTCCATGTTATGATATGAATGGAATTATTATTGGCCCGCACTGCCATAATGGAGCGTAGGGGGATGTATGAGAGGTGTTAGACTCTCGTTAATAGAGGTGTGGGGATCCGTGGCGGCACGTTGTTCTGTGAGGGGAAAGGGGGTGGCAAGCGGAGGGAGCTCTAGAAGGCAAACCATCCTCTGGAGAATAGTTTCCATGCATTGTTCTATCCGTGCCTCTAATTTTGTAGTTATGTCACTGATAAGGGCGTTGAATTTACTTTCGATGCGACTTTCAAGTTCCTGGAGCTTCATGTCGAATTGGTCGGACAGATTTTTCAGCTTCGCGTTGATATCGATCGATCCGGAGGTGGGGGTTGGGGGATCAGTGCGTTGTTTTTTGGAGGGTGGAGGATGGGGAGGGATGTTAGCATGCGTTTGAGTAGTGGGTGGTGAAGGTATGAGAGAAGGGGTGGGAGGGTTTAGTGAGCGCTGTGTTATAGCTTTAAGGCGGCTTACCTCCTCCCGCAGGGCCCGGAGCTCACCATCGTTGTTGTTTTTCGGAGTCTGCTGGACGGGGGCTGGTGGCGATTTTTGTGCTCGATTGGCCCTGGTGAGGTCCTGCTTGGGTTTGAGGCTCCGGTCACGGGAGGCGGAGCGCGATGCATTGCGCGATGGCTTCTGAGGGGCTGGTTGTTTCTTCTCCTGGGATCTGGACTGGTGTCCGGCCGCTAGTTGGGTCGTGTGTGACGGCCGGCGGGCGTAGCGGTACTTGCATTCAACGTTCCCGGTGTGGTGCCCGTCCCCGCAGACGATGCATTTCGGTGGGCAGATTGGAGGCTCTGTTGGAACATGCTGATCGCCGCAATTATGACATCTTCCGCTTGCTGGGGCCGGACAAACGTCTTGGCGGTGCCCGATGCGGCGGCAGTTGTAGCACGCTTCCACTTTCGGTCGATGGGGGAAACGTGTGGATGCCCGCCCAAAAGCGGATAGCTTTGGGCAGAGGGCCGGTGGCCAGGGTGATGAGGAGGGATCGCTTTTTCCCAAATGGTCGAGCATCAATTATTGGGAGGTCCAGGTTGTAGGGGACAAGTCCCTCCAAAATTTCTCTGTGTGGCTCATCATTGTAGGCCATGTGAATAATGCACCGCACGGCATCGTCGGGAGGAGCGAGGTAGGCGGTGACATCTGTGCGGCTAGCGCCGAGAGAGATGGAAGTGAGCTCGGCATAAGCCCGCGCCCGAGCCTCCACAGGGGTGCTGAGTGTGAAGGTATTGTTGGTCGGGCTACGACAACTTTCGTCATTTACCAGTGTCAATTAATATAGTCAAGTGCATCCGACGAGCGCCAATTTGGCAGAATGAAAGCTTGAGAACATGAAGCAAAGCATTAATTCGCTCAGTGTCGGAGTGGCTCGCCTGTCCCAATGCACGGCGGCGATCCATTGCTTCTGTAGCTCTTTCTCATAAGGCCTTGCGGTAAATGAGTAAAGCCGTGTTGTGGACGAGCTTGTGTATGCCCTGAGCAGCCCACCCCAGAGCAATTATTTGACATCTGTAGAAGTTTAAGCCTCCACACATACGAGAAACGTTGCTATTTTCTTATGGAAATGGGAACAACGTGGTACCATACGTACAATGACGTAAATAACAATGGTGGTCGTCTGCTTACTCTCCTGAGAGTGATGAGCAAGTTCGCCAACTATGACGCAAAAGTCGAATAACTGTAGAGCTGCATAAAACTCATTCAGTAGGTGGATGTCCCTACAATAACTAATTGTTTACTCTTTCCGCCTGCGGGCGCCTGCCCGAAGACGGAGTCATGGGGTCCACATAGGCGTGAGTGCAGTCGAACGGGTTAATGAATCATCGAATCTGTTGCATTCTGTGCTAAAGTTCTCTTTGCCAAGCTCTTTGTGTATACAGTGCTTTGGCTGTCCCCCCTCAAAGGACGATCTTTGACAATATGTAGACAGCATGTGGTTGTAGGCTTGCGAGTCACTTTGATGTCTTCTTTCCTGTACGGGCAATAGTTTCGCTGACGCCTGAGACATATATGAGTGAGCCGTGTTTCTGTTATGGTGTTGATTCATGGGCCGGACACTGAATTTTTCGGCCAGCGTTGCCGTGCTTTCAGAATAAAGTTGTTGTGGCAGCTGTTCTTGGTGAGTTCCATGAATAGTGTTTGCTTTTTATTTGTTTAAATGCACACGCCGCTACTTGTACTTGTGCCTTTATACTCTGTCAGCCGACTGGGTGACGACAAAGGCCTGTGGCACGCCATACCTGCCTGGCACATTTTATGGTTGAGGGTAACCTTGTGAATATATGGCATCATTGCAGGTATTGCAGTCATCGTTTGAGTAGTAAGTGCCACTGCTTTCTTCTTGCCTTTTATTTTCAGCAAGGGAGTCTCTGCCGCTGACGTGCCACGGAAACTTGCCCTGTTCAAGCAGTGCACCTGTTTATCGAAAGCAATCTGCATCATGTGAACTCACAGTTTATTTAGGGCCGATTGCAGGCAGCACATTGCAACGCTTTGCTTTAATGGTCTTGAGGTGGCTGGATCAAAGAGCCCTACCCCCTCTTTCACACTGGCAAATCAGCTCTTTCAGGAAGCCAATCTTGGATCTAAAAACTGCAAAGTGTTCCCAAGCGAAAGCTTATGCTGCATAAAATAAAGCCCCTTGCCCTGCTGTCTGAAACATGTTTGCCATGGAACCATTTCGATAAGGAACAACTTTTAAAATCGTCTTTGTATCTAAAAACTTCTGAAATGTGCAAGCTGTCATGCTGTTCAACTCTTTCGTTACTGCAAGAAAATGGTCATTTGTCAGATGTCTAAGGAAGAAAGTTCTTGCCGTTCGGAAAATTACTCTAGCATGTATTGCAGCATACCAAATTATGCATAAAGAAGTGCTCTATTTAAAAGGTATATGTTGTAGAGATACAAAAACATTGTGGAATGTATAAAATGTTGAAAATGTTGAAACGGAGCGATGGAAATCACTATAATGCAAGAACATTCAAAAGAAAGGAAAGTTGGAAGGTACATTTTGAGGATAAATATACCCTATACCCTAAAGCAGTAGTATAAAAAATAATAAATGCTCTACTCAATGCTTTTTCTAACACAGAGAGAAAAACTTGAGCCAAGGTACTGCTTCATTGCTCATGTTATATAGTGAAGCACTTCCTAATTTTGTTGAGACACAGTTGCACGTTTGGCATAATTCTTTTTTTGGAAGAGCCTGCCGGTGTTTCAATTTAGGTGGATGCCTGGATGTGAACAATGCCTATATAAACTACAAGTCCAGTGAATTTCACCAGTTACTCTGGCATCGCCTCTTTCGATGAACCGCATCTGTCTGCATAGGTTGGCTTCCCGAAATATGCATCTGAGCATATTTACTTGTTTAGAAAGTGTCTCCTGACAGCAAGGGCAGCAGAATCTTGGAAAAATGCTAACATCATCTTAATCCATAACAAAAGGTACAACAAAGTATTGAAGAATTACAGACCAGTCAGCTTGCTCCCCATCGTATCCAAGCTATTTACAAAGGTAATTGGTAGTAGAATTAAGACATTGGAATTCAATCAAGCAAAGGAACAAGCAGGATTTCGAACTCAACAATTGACCACATTCATACCATCAAGAAAGAGTCAGGTGATAGAGAAATGCTCAGAATGCACCCGACCACTATACATAGCCTTCATAGATTGCAAGGAGGCATTTAATTTCGTAGAGATATCAGCAATCATGCAGACATTGTGGAGTCGGGGTGTCGACAAAACATATATAAACATCCTGGAAGAAATCTACAGAAAATCAGCTGCCACCATAGTGCTCTATAAAGAAAGCGACAGACTACCAATAAAGAAGCGTGTAAGACAAGGGGATGCGATTTCCCCAATGCTATTTACCGCGTGCGCGCAGGAAGTTTTCAGAGGCCTAGAATGGGAAGAGTCGGGGATAAGAGTTAATGGAGAGTATCTTAGTAACCTGTGCTTCATCAATGACATTGCATGGTTAAGTAACTCGGGGGACGAATTGCAATTCATGATTACCGAATTAGACAGGGAGAGCAGAAAGGTAGGTCTTGAAATTAATCTGCAGTAAAGTAATGTACAACCACCTCTGATGAGAGCAGTGCTTCAAGATAGGCAACACTGCACTTTAAGTTGTAAAAGAGTACATCTACTTAGGACAGAAAGTAACCGTAAAAAACGCTACAATTGTACAGATAATCATCTAAGGTCTGTTCAAATTTCGACAAATCGTTCTGGTCAACAAACTCACCGCAATTCATTCCACATTTCAATTGTATGAGATAAAAAGGAGTATTTGAATCTATCCGTACAAGTCCTGTACGTTTGAATGGCCCTGT
Source organism: Rhipicephalus annulatus (assembly GCA_013436015.1). NCBI lineage: Eukaryota > Metazoa > Arthropoda > Arachnida > Ixodida > Ixodidae > Rhipicephalus > Rhipicephalus annulatus. The sequence continues at coordinate 29,038 of WOVY01005347.1, forward strand.
TGTGGTTGCTTCTTGAGCCTTTTTACCTGGTGGCAGTAAGTATACTTCCTTGCTAATATTTATTTGGCCATTAAGAATTTGAAATAATAGTTTCAGACAATTTTTCTGTCTGCACGTTTCTAACAAATGGAGGCCAGAATAATGGAGCGTTTCTGTAACCGATTCCGTCCTTCGATACCGGGAGCATATAAATCACACCGCATACCTTTGAATTTTTTTCTATTTGTTTCTTTAAATGATATTGATGAGTGCTCCATACCACCGACGCGTACTCAAGAACAGGCCTTATAAAGGTTTTATAAGCAGCAAGTTTCACATCGGCTATTGCACCTGCTAGTTTTTTTTCGTAGAAAACATAGCCTCCCATATGCCTTTGAACAAACATTGTTAATGTGTATGTTTCAAAATAAATTTTCATGATCGTTAATCCTAGATATTTAAATTGAGGAGTATTTATCAAACACTTGCCTCCGATGGTGTATGAAATAAAAGACGGCTCTTCTTTGTTGTAATATGTGTGTATGCCGATTTAGAATAATTAATATTTATATTCTATTTTTCACACCATTTGCTCAAGGCCTGTAAAGATATGTTAATTTAACTTGATCCTCTTTGTTTCGTACAGTGGAATAAAATAAACAGTCATCTGCAAATAGTTTAAGATGCACACCTGGCTCCATAAAGCAGAGATGTCATTAATATACACCAAAAACAAGAGTGGTCCCAGAACAGATCACTGCGGGACTCCCGAAAGCACTGATAGTGAGTCAGAGACATGCCCATCCAATTTTACCTGCTGCTTGTGATCAGTTAGCTATGCCTTAATCCACTTTGTAACAGTGACATCAAGTCCGACTGTTTCCAGCTTGTAAATTAGCTTATTGTGTGGCACCTTATCAAAGGCTTTGGCAAATCTATGGCTATTACATTAATCTGCTCCCTTGTATCAATTGCCTTAGCGAAATCGTGAATCGTCTGTATGAGTTATGTGATAGTGGAGAAGCCTGATCTGAAGTTAGGTGGGCAGATGAGATTAGGAAGTTTGCAGGTATAAAGTGGCAGCAGCAAGCACAGGACCGAGTTGACTGGCAGAATATGCGAAAGGTCTTTGTCCTGCAGTGGGCGTAGTCAGGCTTATGATGATGATATCTACTCATGTATTTCTTGTAAGTAGAATTGAAAAAAAAGAATGATAACATGTGTTGCCCTAAAGCACCTCCCGCCGCTCTGTATTGTGGGGTCTTGTTGTGAGTAGAAGCCTTGCAGCTGGCGCTCGTATATCGTGCCTCAGCGACATATGAACCTTGCACGAAGGCAGAGTAGATCTAAAATGATGCGCAAAGGTCAGCAGCTATGCACACATGGCAGAAGAAACCACTTGAGTCTGTAACTGAAACCAACTCCAGAATGGCTGCAGATGTCCCAGGCTGACAGGAAGCATCTTAGCCGTCGGAGCATTAAGCTGAAGTGCTGTCATCTTCGGACTCAAAGCTCGTTGTCACTCACTTCAGGTGCGGTTGCACGATAGATAAGAGAGGCGCATGTTTCTTACGACCCATGCCCTTCTGATGACTAGACCATGGTAGCGACTAGCAACACTTGATTGTAGTCCTGTGTCTGATATAAAAACGTAATTGAAACCAAAGCTGCTGGAAACTGGTTCTGTTGGAACATATGTGCCTATCGTCCGTTTTTCTTTGTACCACATCCACTGTCCGGCTGCATGCCTTGTAAGAGGGGCCCGAATCCTCGTCAAGTAAACGGTGTTTTGCTTTTTGTTTGGGCCTGCTTCGTTTTTTGTGTATGGCTAAAAAAATCTAATAAAATAAAATTGAATTGAATTGAAAAGGCACCTCCACATGTTGCAGACCTTCGGAAATTGTTTTTGGTTGAATAAATCTTTCCCGACTTCACATAACAGCTCTCTAGAGAACTGACATAAATTTTAGGCAGTTATTACCACTCAACATTGTGAGATTGCAGAGCTGACACCTTTATTAGATATTTGACTTGCAAGGGCTTTTTGGACTGCAGAACTTTGCTGTTACTGAAGTGTAACCACGAGCGGCATGCATATCTCTCGAATTGATCAGTCGAGTGCATATTTCCTACAAAATGTGCACATTGGTTCGTGGAATTGTCTGTAAAAAATTACTATGTTGCCCAAACGAGCAAATTCAAGGAGAAAAATGAAAGGGCAGGGAGGTGAGCCAGTTGGACAAATTCCAACGGATTTCTAAAGTGTAGCAGCTGGACTAACAACGCGGAGGTGCTGTGTGCATGAGAACCAAATTCAGCACGGCGAAATTCGCGATTCAACGCATTCATCACCGGCGATTTACTGAATAGAAAGAGTTAAAAAGCATCTGTGAGTTTGCTGTCAATACTGGCTACAGGCTTATGACACAAAACTGGAGCTAGGCATGAGATTTATGTATATACTGTGAATATTTGTAACAAGAGCTGTGTCATGCAAAAGCTGGATGAA
>WOVY01005348.1:0-155000 GCA_013436015.1 Rhipicephalus annulatus
ATATAGGGCAGGCTTCTGGAGCAGGCGTCAATATCATTTACCAATGTAGTGACCTTGTCAACAATGAGAAGATCCCGACGAAAACTATTGGCGCGACATTCGTAGGCACAACACGCCAGTCTGAAATACAGTTATGAGTATGAAAATTTTGCGTAGAGCGACTCGCTTCTCATCCGATTCAATGCAAAGAACTGCTGAAGATTCGGCCACAGTGCGGGACGATAGAAATCTAAATTTCAGTGCCGTGCCGAGTGAGAGAGTCATTTTTCAAACGAGTGTACTGCAGAAGCATTCTTTATTTTGAGGTAAAGAAAAAATATTCCTTAGCCCACACCATAAGCATATAGCAGGAGCAAAAAAGTGTTGTCTCTGTGGAGGGAGTCTTTGCGCAAAGAGCTCGGCTCGTTTTCAGGACGTTCAAATAATGAAAATTTTTTCTCTCATCCTTTATCTCCCTTACCCCCTTCCCCAGTACAGGGTAGCCAGCCGGTCTGAGAACTGGCTAACCTCCCTGTCCTTCGTCATTTATTCCTCCTCCTCCTCCTCCTCCTCCTCCTGCTCCTCCTCCTTGAGATGCCCGCGTTGTTCGCGATGGAAAACTACTGACATAGTTAGAGAAAGGGCTTTTTATATTCTGGTCTTAAACGCGCACCACACTTCCCGTATAGATAAAAATATATTGTATACAAGTGAAACTGCTGCGGAAAAAGCAGTGGATAAGGCTATGGATAAACTCATATACAACCTACCTGACTGTCAGGAGCCAGCTATTTGAAATCAGTTGATGCAAGGAGTACACACTAATACAAACCTCTGGTGTCAGCCATTGCCAATAACACTACTTAAATACATATTGCAGGGTTATACGAACTGTCCACATCTGTAGACAAGGATAAGCAGTCAATATCACAGATGTAATTGGTCCGTCATACACTCCAGCAGAGCACAAATGCTACAATAGGTATGAAAATGAATTTGTGAGCTTACAAGCGTACTAGCGAAGTCAGGATAACTGCTGGTCATTAAGGGTAAGTGACTGAATTCCCAGAGAAGGCTAGCGGATGAGAAGGAGACAAAATGTTGAGTGGGCAGGTGAGATTAAGAAGGTTGTGGGTGTAGAGTGGCAACAGTAAGTACCAGGCCGAGTTGATTGGCGGAATATGGGAGGGAACATTGTGCAGCAGTACACTAGTCAGGCTGATGATGACGATGATGAAACGTACTTGACCACCTACCTCTGCCGATTTAAAATCTCAAACAAAACACAAATATTATTGATTAGGCTTAAAGATTCCAAGAAGGACGTGGCATGCGTCTCTATGGTGCGCAAAACACCATTGGTCAGTTGCGGGTACTTCAGTGAAAATGGAAATGCACATTCTCAGCATCAGTCTATTTACATTATCTTTGCAATCAGAGTATCCTTGATTTAATGTTTATCCAAGAAACTCTGCTTAAACTAGATAAAACTTTTAGATGCGGAAGCATCTTATACTCGCGCCTTGTAGAGCGCCGTCCGCACCGCTTCTCGAACATTCGACAGCTGACGCGCGCGCATGCGCCGTCGCCCACCATCTGTGCCGCGCGTGCTTCTCCTTCGAGAACATTCGACAGCTGACAGCGCATGCGCCGTCGCGCCGTCGCCATCTGTGCCGCGCGCGCGCTTCTCCTTCGAGAACATTCGACAGCTGACAGCGCATGCGCCGTCGCGCTTTATATATACTCAAGGTCGGCGCTCGCTCGCTCAGTTGCCGCTCGTCCGTTGGTTTGTACGACGCGTCGACGTCCGAAGTCGCCGTGAAATGAATGCCAACGAATCCACAAACAGAATGATCGACGTCCCTTCGACCAGCGCCGGCCAAACTGTTGGCGGAACCGCTTCCGCATCCTCCTCAGTGTTCCCCCGAGGGAAGCTGCGGGCAATTCTTTTTATTTTTCAGGTTTCTGTTCTTTCCGATTGGATCGCCGAACACATGGTGGTGGTTTAATGATTCTTGTATCAAGTAAATTATATCCTAGAGCCCAAATTTCTGTCTGAATATTAGACTCGGATTATAAATTATAGCCTTAGGTCTGAGTTTCTCCGAATACCCTCCTTTTTCATTTATAAAGTGTCGCTTACCCTCCGGTGTGCAAAGTAAAAATTATCTTGACAGCGTGTTGGTAGCCTCAAGAAGGAAATTGTACTCTAAGAAGGCCTTATTTCAAATCATTTCTCTTGGGGGCTAAGGGCAGATCCTTGTCGTAGCCGACTGCGGGAATGGAACATTGACCACAACCTCTCGTGTATGAATAAAGGGCCCGTAAGAACTCTGCGTGGTTAGCCACGCTTTGTATTGAAATTAAAGTGGCCCTGAAACACTTTTCAAAGTAACCATGTAATGAAATCATGAAATGAGGCTATTGCCTCACGAGTTCGATGCCACATATATATTAGGAGCCCGTCCACTATGACCAAAGTTACAGAGATTTGTCGCACGATGCGATCGCATCCTCTCTTTCCTCGTCTTGGCCAAATCACTGGAAGCTAAGCATGGAAGGATGGCAAGGGCGAAGAAAATATGTTACGCACGCCACGTGACCCTGAGCACGTTTTTTTTTCTTCAGATACACAGCTTTTTTAGTGTGACCGCTTATCACGCGTGGACAAGTCACGGCCTCCCGCGGCGAACCCTGAACCGTCCGAGCGAGATATGTTAGAATCAGCCAATGATATATAGAAGGTCTTCTACGAATGGTTGTTGAGCATCTTCCATCATTTTTTAGAGAAGAAAAAACAATTTTAGCCAATTTCATAATTTATTGTGAACTGTAGGCCGCATGCTGCGCTTTATTGTTTGGCTCACGTGTTTGCGGGAGCCTGTACAACCGATCGGCAGCCTTTTCTGACCATGCTCAAAAAGTGTTGCAGGGTCCTTCAACGTTTTGCTCCAATGCAGCCAATATTTTGTGGTGGGCTGTGGTTGACTTTGTAACTAACAGCAACCACCTTCCTGTAGCTTTTGAAATTAGTAGTCTAATACATACTTCGAATAAACTAACACGCATATATGTCAACCATAGGAAATTTCAAACCTGTCTGCGTTGTGCCATTTCTGAAGTTCAAAATAACAAAGGTAAGAAAACTGCATGAACGATTGGCTCAATACTATATGTATCTAGGGAAAATTTTGAATTCGTTATTCCATCCGGCAAATGATCCTCCTCTCGTTGGTGGAATGCTGAGTTTACGCTTGGTTATAGAAGACGAAGATCCGCTTGGATAAAGCTTCTCCATAATCAATGCCTAACCAATTTGAAAAGCTGAGTTTTTTTGCTGGAGTATTTAAGCGCACTATTAAGTGCGCCAAAAGAGAATACGAAAGGAGAATTTACGATTATTTTTCCAAATAAGAAAATAAGCATGCTGTCTTCGCTTACCTTCGGACAAGGAGAGTACTACCTACGCATTTAGCTTTAGAATTATGTGTCTTGATGCCGTAAGAAATGAACACTTCGCTAAAAGACACAGCACAAGCTTTAGAACGTCGCTTCACTGCTAATATTTCGGCTATTTGTAGCACGTTGTTACATTTGCACAAATTGCCAAACAGTTTTTTATCTGAACTGAGTCAGAAAGTACTATGGTTACCGAGGACATCTCAAGGACCAGATGGAGTTGCGAGTTCTATGTTGGAAGTTTTACTTCTCACTCGCCTTGTGTTCTACTGGAGATAGTGAATTCTCGGTTGAAGAACGCAGAGGTTCTACCAAAGTGTAAACTTGTTAATATTATGTTGTTGCTCAGAAACCAACATGGAGCGTGCATGCCGGGTGGCATGCGGTCAATAGCATTTACATGAAGTTTGGTGGGGTTGGTTGAGAGAGTGATCAATATGTGATTCGGTGAATTTGTTGACGAGGCGTTCATTCTAGGTTCCTTTCGAATAGAGTTCGGGGCTATTTGTTCAGTTTGGAATGCCGATGTTGGTTGGTTTGAAAAGTCGTGTTCAGATGGGTTGACTGTATAGTTGATATTGTCACGGGGTCGTGACGTGGCCGAAGACAGGAGACTTCGTGTTGGGATTTAACTGTTTATTTGGGCGAACCTGTGCCCGGTAAACGGAAAGTCCAATTACAGCAGCAGTCTCGTACAGATAGCAGTCTCGGACTGATAGCGGCGAACGGAGCGTCGGCCTTCGATCAACAACTGACAAGCGGCGAAGCGCGTTGGCATTTATACTCTTGCCGTCGAATGTTCTAGCGTTATCGCTGGCGGTGGCGTAGGTTCCAGAACAATCTGTACCGTTCGCACAGTGGGTGTGATCTTATCAAAATGATCTACTACAGTCCGGAACCTTCTAGAAAACTGCAGGCGCGGTTTGCGCTGAGAATCGTGTGGTGTTTTGGGACGATAACAAAAACTTGGGAAATGGAACGTGGCATTGCCCCCCTCTGAAAAAAAAGGCATCGTCCCAATGCTTTAACTAAAGATGAAGGTACAATAATAATGCAAGAAAGTACAATGAATAAATTACGATACAACAATAATACAAAAAAACACTGTTTCAGTTTGTTAACACGCATGAAACGGCTTGAGGCGCGCGACATGGACGACTTCAGGTCGCGATCGGCGTCGTTGAGAGTTCGTGATGCTGTCGGGGACAACCTCGTAATCAAGTGGGCCGAGACGTCGAACCACCCTGTAGGGTCCGAAGTACCGTCGCAGAAGCTTTTCACTTAGTCCACGTCGGCGTATCGGCGTCCACACCCAAACACGTTCACCGGGCTGGTATTCCACGAAGCGTTGTCGAAGGTTGTAGCGGTGGCTGTCGGTCGTCTGTTGATTCTTGATACGGAGACGCGCAAGTTGTCGGGCTTCTTCGGCGCGTTGAAGGTACTCGCTCACATCGAGGTTTTCTTCGTCGGTGACATTGGGTAACATGGCATCGAGCGTCGTTGCCGGGCTCCTTCCGTAGACCAATTTGTATGGAGATATCTGCGTCGTCTCCTGCACCGCCGTGTTGTATGCGAAGGTCACATACGGAAGAATGGCGTCCCACGTCTTGTGTTCGACATCGACGTACATTGACAGCATGTCGGCGATCGTCTTGTTAAGCCGCTCGGTGAGGCCGTTGGTCTGTGGGTGGTACGCTGTCGTCCGGTGGTGGTTTGTTTGGCTGTATGCCAAGATCGCTTGAGTTAAGTCGGCAGTGAATGCCATTCCTCTGCCGGTGATAAGGACCTCCGGGGCGCCGTGACGTAGGACGATATTTTCGACGAAGAACTTAGCTACCTTGGATGCACTGCCTTTTGGCAGGGCTTTTGTCTCGGCGTAGCGGGTGAGGTAGTCGGTAGCTACCACGATCCACTTGTTTCCGAAAGCCGACGTCGGGAACGGCCCCAGTAGGTCCATGCCGATCTGCTGGAAAGGTCGGCAAGGTGGATCAATTGGCTGCAGAAGTCCCGCTGGCCTTGTCGGCGGTGTCTTGCGTCACTGACAGTCCCGGCATGTCCTCACATAACGAGTGACGTCGGTGGTAAGACGTGACCAGTAGTACCTTTCTTGTATCCTCGCGAGCGTGCGAGAAACACCGAGGTGCCCTGCCGTCGGATCGTCGTGCAGGGCCTGCAGGAGTTCTGGTCGCAGAGCTGAAGGCACCACAAGGAGGTACTTAGCTCGAAGCGGTGAAAAGTTTTTCTTTTGTAGAAGACCGTTTCGTAGAAAAAACGACGCAAGTGCGCGCTTGAATACCTTCGGGACTTCGGCGGTCCTGCCTTCGAGGTATTCTATTAGGGCCTTAAGTTCCGGGTCGGCCCGCTGTCGTTCAGCGAAGTCGTCGGTAGTTATCGTTCCCAAAAAGTAGTCGTCATCCGGGTCGTCGGGTAGCGGTTGGTCGACAGGCGCACGAGAGAGACAGTCGGCGTCGGAGTGTTTTTTGCCGGACTTGTAAATGACAGTAATGTCATATTCTTGTAGTCTCAGGCTTCATCGTGCGAGGCGACCTGAAGGGTCCTTCAAGGTGGCTAGCCAACACAAGGCGTGGTGGTCGCTCACAACTTTGAAGGGCCTGCCGTAGAGGTAGGGGTGAAATTTCGACGTAGCCCAGATAATGGCGAGGCACTCTTTTTCTGTTGTGGAATAATTTGCTTCTGCTTTGGATAGCGATCGGCTGGCGTAACTAATAACCCTTTCAAGTCCGTCAGCCCTCTCCACAAGAACGGCGCCAAGACCTACGCTGCTTGCGTCAGTATGTATTTCTGTCTCGGCGAATTCGTCGAAATGGGCAAGTAACGGAGGCGTCTGGAGGCGATGTTTAAGCTCCTGGAAAGCGTGTTCCTGTGGTGTTTCCCACTTGAACTCCACGTTGGCCTTGGTAAGGTTAGTGAGAGGATCGGCGATGCGGACGAAGTTTTCACAAACCACCTCTAATAGGCACACAGGCCCAGAAATCAGCGCACGGCTTTCATGTCAGTGGGCGGCGGGAAGTCGGCGATGGCGGCTGTTTTCTGTGGATCGGGACGAACTCCAGACTTGCTGATAACGTGCCCCAGAAACAAGAGCTCCTCATACGCAAACCTGCACTTTCCTGGCTTCAGTGTGAGTCCGGAAGTCTTGATGGCTTGAAGTACAGCTTCAAGGCGCAGAAGATGCTCGTCGAAACTCGAGGAAAACACGACGACGTCGTCCAAGTACACAAGGCAAGTCTGCCACTTCAATCCTGCCAGTACTGTATCCATAACGCGTTGAAAAGTTGCAGGCGCTGAGCAAAGGCCGAAGGGCATCACCTTAAACTCGAAGAGGCCGTCTGGTGTTATAAACGCCGTCTTCTCTCGGTCTCTTTCGTCGACTTCAATTTGCCAATAGCCAGCCTTGAGGTCCATTGACGAAAAGTACTTGGCGTTATGGAGCCGATCAAGTGCGTCGTCTATTCGTGGGAGAGGATACACGTCCTTTCTTGTGATTTTGTTCAGGCGGCGATAATCGACGCAGAAACGTAGGGTCCCATCCTTTTTCTTCACTAACACCACGGGGGATGCCCATGGACTCTTGGACGGTTGGATAATGTCATCCCGCAGCATTTCATCAACTTGTCTCTTCATGGCTTCACGTTCTCGCGTCGAAACCCTGTACGGACTCTGACAGAGTGGTCTGGCATTTTCTTCAGTTATGATGCGATGCTTTGTGATTGGGGTCTGCCAAATTTTCGATGACGACGAAAAGCAATCTTCGGATTGCTGGAGCAGGGCCTTGAGCTGTTCTTGCTTATCGTTCGGAAGTCTGGAATTGACGTCGAAAGCTATGGGAGGGGCTTGGTTCCTCTGAGCAGGTTCCGCAGAATCGGCGAGGGCGAAAGCACTGGTGGCTTCGACAATTTCTTCGATGTATGCGACCGTTGTTCCTTTGTTCACATGGTTGTACTCATTGCTGAAATTCGTGAGCATAACCGTTGCTTTGCCTCCCCGCAGCTCTGCAATTTCTCTTGCGACGCAAATATTTCGGGTTACCAGCAGATGCTGACTGCCTTCAACGACGCCTTCCAAGTCAGGTGATTTAGGAGCGCCGACTGAAATAATGACGCATGAGCGAGGCGGAATGGTGACTTGCTCTTCCAGCACATTCATGGCATGGTGTCCTGACGACGTGCGTGGTGGTAGTGCTTCTTCTGTGGATAACGTTATCGACTTTGTTTTTAGGCTGATGACAACACCATGGAGGCATAAGAAGTCCATGCCAAGGATGACATCTCTCGAGCAACGCTGTAGGACTACGAAGTCTGTAGGATAAATACGGCCGTTAATGGTGACTCTCGCTGTGCAGATTCCTGCAGGCGTTACGAGGTGACCTCCGGCTGTGCGGATTTCAGGGCCTTTCCAAGCTGTCCTAGCTTTCTTTAACTTCGCGGCGAACGACCCACTGATGACAGAATAGTCGGCTCCAGTATCGACGAGAGCGGTCACACTGTGGCCGTCGATAAGAACGTCGAGGTCGCTAGTTCGCCGTCTCGCATTACAGTTAGGGCGTGGCGTCAGGTCACGGCTGCGTCGGCTTGTTCCGCTGCTTCCTTGTTGCGTCGTCAGGCCACCTTCGGTAAGTGAGCTTTCGCCGTCAGGGCTTTGCCTGGTTGGCGTTGTGTTCAGAAAGCTCCGTCGCGGCGTCGTCGTCGGAGGATCTTCGGTAGTTCGTCGCACAGCAACCGCACCTCCACCGGTTGCTGCCCTTAGTTTCCCGGATACGGGCTAGGAGACCGGCCCCGCGTAGGGCCAGAGTACTGCCGGTGGTGCGGTGACGTGCGGCGGCTGGGCGACGCGGAACGCGAAGGGCTTCGTGGTGTCCACCGAGTTCCTGTCAGGTAGTCGGCGATGTCACGTGGTCGTTCTCCTGGCTGTGGACGCGGTGCATTGACGGCGAAGCCACGCAGTCCCATCTGTCGGTACTGGCAACGGCGGTATGTGTGTCCAGCCTCGCCGCAGTGGTAGCAGAGCGGGCGATGGTCAGGGGTGCGCCAGACGTCAGTCTTCCTCGGTGCACTGCGCTGGGCCGCTGGTGAACGGTATGACGTCGGTGGGAGTGGTGGCGGCGGTGGCGTCTGTCGACGGAAGTGCGACGGGGCGGCGTTTTGGCGTGGACGGGGAGGAGCGTTGTATCGCAGTGCAGCGGCGTAGCTCATAGCTTCCGGCTCGGGCAGCGGTGCGTGGGGAATTTGAAGCGATTGCCGAACTTCTTCTCGCACCATGTCGGCGATTGAATCCACTTGAGGCTGCGCCGAAGGCAACAGCTTGCGCAGCTGTTCCCGCACGATCGCTCGGATCGTTTCACGCAGGTCTGCGGAGTTACTGGCTTGAGCAGCAGCGCAGTCTGCAGCCAGGCGACGATTATACTGTCTGGTGCGCATGTCCAGTGTCTTTTCGATAGTGGTCGCTTCGGCTACAAATTCTTGGACGGTTTTCGGTGGGTTTCTCATCAGTCCCGCGAAGAGCTCCTGTTTGACCCCTCGCATAAGGAAACGAACTTTTTTTCTCCCCAGGCATGTCTTGGTCAGCGTGACGGAATAGTCGGGTCATTTCTTCTGTGAAAATGGCGACATTTTCATTTGGTAGTTGAACCCGGGTCTCTAATAATGCAGCGGCCCTCTCTTTGCGAGCGACGCTCGCGAAAGTCTGCAGGAATGCGCCGCAGAAAACATCCTACGTTCAGAGCGTCGACTCCCGATTTTCGAGCCAGGTCCTTGCAGTGTCTTCCAAATAGAAGAACACACGACGCAGCTTTTTGTCATGGTCTCAATGGTTGAGGGCGGCCAAACGGTCGTATGTTTCTAGCCAGGACTCCGGGTCTTCGAACGATGACCCATGAAAAATTGGTGGTTCCCTGGGTTGGTGCATGAGCATCGTGGGCTGGGACGCTGTGGTTGTCATTGTCGCAGCAGTCGCGGTCATGGCCTTGGTCTTCCGCGCCTTGTCTTGTAGAAGCCCGTACTCCGGTGGCAGCCCTTGCTGTCGGCGGCTTGTTTGCTGCTCCTGGTTGGCGTCGGTGTCTTCTCCGCGACGTGGGCTGGGTTCACGGCTTGACGGGGGCGTCCGGTACATGAACGAAGCAGCACCTCCACCAGATGTCATGGGGTCGTCACGTGGCCGAAGACAGGAGACTTCGTGTTGGGATTTAACTGTTTATTTGGGCGAACCTGTGCCCGGTAAACGGAAAGTCCAATTACAGCAGCAGTCTCGTACAGATAGCAGTCTCAGACTGATAGCGGCGAACGGAGCGTCGGCCTTCGATCAACAACTGACAAGCGGCGAAGCGCGTCGGCATTTATACTCTTGCCGTCGAATGTTCTAGCGTTATCGCTGGCGGTGGCGTAGGTTCCAGAACAATCTGTACCGTTCGCACAGTGGGAGTGATCTTATCAAAATGATCTACTACAGTCCGGAACCTTCTAGAAAACTGCAGGCGCGATTTGCGCTGAGAATCGTGTGGTGTTTTGGGACGATAACAAAAACTTGGGAAATGGAACGTGGCAATATGATGGTCACTTTAGATATCGCTGAGGCGTATGATGCCATGGAGCACACCGTTTTGATGAATGGATAGTAGTGGCCTGATTATTCGTCATGTATGATGGCGTGATTTTGAAACTTCCGTGAAGACAGAAAATTTTATTGGTTTAGGGACAGGTTTCCATCATATTACTCACAAACCAGGAGAGCGGCGCTAGGCCCAGTGCTTTTCCCGGTTCTATTTGGTGTGATGCTGAGCCCCTTTATGCATTGCCAAGACGAGACACCTTGTGTTTCTGCAGACAATATCGCGCTTTTTGCAAAGACTGGTAGCGTTCAAACCTTGCATGAACTGCTGCAGACTGGTCTAGGTAGCGTGGACAACTGGCGCGATGACAGCCTCTTTTTGGTTTATCCGAGCAAATGTGCCCTTCTGCTGCAGTGCCGCATGCGCTGATGAGTGCCGAACCTGGGTTTTTACAAACAAGGACCCGCAGCGGCACCTTCGTCGCTGTGCGCGTCATGTAGTGGACGGGAAACAGCGCATAGTTTATTTTTGACCTAAAAATCGTTTACTTCCGCGCGAATAACTTTTTGGGAGGCACCTTTGCGTGGTCTTCGAACCAATTTCTCGGTGCCAGGTGGTTTGTATTTTGAAGCCTCTTTTTCTAGGTTCTTCAGTGCGGAGGTTCGCGCGGCTGTCGGAGATTGTATAGTTGGGACAAACTGATTGACTAACTGGTCAGTGTTTTTTTCCTAATGTGTGTACAACATTTCATACATATTAATGCGTGGGAGGGCGTGTTGATTTGTTTTTTTTTAATTTTTATTTACAGAAAAAAGACAGTGAGGTTTCTTTTTTTCCCCTCTGTTCTGTTCTTGTGTCATTGGGAGGACGTGCCATAGGTGCAATATGTTAAATACCTTGGAGTAATTTTTCATACATTACTAAGATGACGACCTCGCATCGAGTATGTCAACGGAAAGGGTCCGCGGATTATTGCATGTTGCGTATAGGCTGAGTGGCAGCCGCATGGGTGTGGGAAGGGACACATTGATGATGGCGTGTCACACGTGGGTTCATCCTATTTCGGAATTCGGTTGTGTACATTTGCCTAGGCATCTAGCCTGCAGAATGTGGCCTCTATTTTTTTTTTCGTTTGAAAAAAGGTGCATTCTGCTTGTTCCTTGGCCTGCCTACTGCCGTTGTGTAGTCCCAAGGGTGGGGTTCCTTCTCTTTCCGATAGGTTTCGCCTTTTGACTGTTTGGACATTCTTGGGAATGTACAGGTCAACATTGCGACAGAAACACCTTTATTTCGCTCTGGAATTGTTTTTTTTGTTGCTGGATGACAGTGATTTCGCGCCTTTATATTGTATATGTGCAGGATTTGCTGGATTTTCTAAGCGTGCGTGCTTGTGATGTCGTTCCTACTTGTAGTACTTTGTACTTTGTTGAGGTTTAGTTTGATGATGTTTTTCTAATGATGCAGACTGGCTTCACCAATATGTTTTGAATGGTTTATTTTAGGATTGCCTGTGCGGGGTTGTAACGAATATTATTGCTGCGGATGCATCGCAGCGTCACTAGGGGTCGGGTGTTGGTGTTCATGGGCTGAAATCGAATTTCTCTTGTTCCCGTTGAATGACCGATTTACTGCCTGTTTTGTGGCTTAAGTGCTGGCATTCATTCTTCGCCTTGCGCGGGTTAGACACGGCAGTTGCATCAGCTGTTACAGTAGCAGATTTTCTGTCTCACTGTGGGTACTTACTGCTGGCGCTTAATCCAACGTAGTGGTGACGTTCCGTGCACTTGTGCCAGCGCATTTGGAAGGATTCCGATTGGTTTGGGTGCTTGGATGTTGCAGATTGTTTCTCAATGAAATGGCTGATTTATTAGCAAATTCTTCAATTCGTGGACCCGTTTCACGTGCTTTCCTTGATCCACTTGTGTGGCTGCTGCTTGATTTCGTAGGCGTGTCATTGTGGACGCATTATGAAACGAAGCAATGGCGAGCTCCACCCAGTAGTAGTAATATTAAACATTTTTATTATTTGTAAACAACTATATTAGAGCTTCACCGAGTATCGTCATTCATTGTGTCTCTGGCGGAGAGTGTTTCGTCAAGCTCCTGGGCTGGAGGTGTCTGTCACGGGGCTGCGCTTAAATGAGCCGAATCTGGGTTTTTACAAAGACGAATCTGCTCCCACACCTTCGTCGCTGTGCGCGTTTTGTTGCAGACTGGAGACGGTGGATCCCTTATTTTTTATTTGCAGGTCATTTACTTTAGCGCGGGAGAGTTTTGGAGGCACCTTTGCGTGGTTCTTGAACAAATTTGTCGGTGCCTGCTGGTTTGTTTTTTGGAACCTCCGTTTCTGGGATTACAGTGCGGGGGTTTTCGTGGCAGTCGGAGATTTTATTATTGAGACAAATCAGTTGACTAACTGGTCAGCATTTTTGTCCCGATGTGTCTACACCCTTTCATACGTATAAACGCGTGGGGGTGCATTGCTATGTTTTATTTCTTTTTATTAAAGAAAAACTACAGTGAGCTTTCTGTTCTTCCTCTGTTTAAGAAATATATACATTGCATCGAGCACAGTAGCTTTCTGTGTAAACCATGGTCTTTTTATTATGTGATCTTCAATGTTCTGGAATTTGATATTGATTGATATGTGGGGTTTAACGTCCCGAAACCACCATATGATTATGAGAGACACCGTAGTGGAGGGCTCCGGAAATTTCGACCACCTGGGGTTCTTTAACGTGCACCTAAATCTGAGCAAACGGGCCTACGAAATTTCCGCCTCCATCGGAAATGCAGCCGCCGCAGCCGGGATTCGAGCCCACGACCTGCGGGTCAGCAGCCGAGTACCTTAGCCACTAGACCATCGTGGCGGGGCATCTGGAATTTGATACTAATTTATGAAACCACTCTATTCTTCTTCAGGTCCCCCACATTGGCTGTGAACAACAGGTATTAGGCGAACAAGAAAAGTACAAAAGAGCGCGTGGCGGCGAAGAAAAGGAAAACAACAGCCAAGGCTAGCCAATCCCGCACAGTGGGTACGAGCCACAAGAGAAGGTCAACAAGAACAAGAACAAGCTGAAAAGAACGGGCTTAGTTGAGTCCTGCCGGTTCTGGTAGTGACAATCTTCAGTGTTGTGTGGAAGTAGTTACTTTGATTAGATTTACCTGTCATTTCATAACTGTTGAGAGTGTATTGTGAAGTGTAGTTTCACTTTCATGTCTGTCTCTTTTCAGGGCTATATCACTTGATTCTGGTTGGCCTCTATTTTCTCTCAAGATATATCCTTGGAATTGTTTCTTCGCGATGGAACTCATAGCGTCCCTGTCACTTTGGTACCCACCATTGGTGTGTTCATCCGTGTAAATAATCCCAAGGCTATCTATCCAAACAGAACTTCGTACAATCACTCCCCATTCCCCACTAATAACCGAGGTTCACCAGTTTGGACGTGGGGGGTCCTCTGCTGCTCACCAGACAAGGCTTTTATACAAGATTTATCGAAGTGTACTTCTTTTGCCTCATAGCCGGTGAGCGGTTTTATTACACCTCATATAGCTTGCTGCAAAGGTGTGGTTCAGGGAGTAGACGTAAGCCTACGTCCAGCAGAAATGTTGGACATTTTTTCCGCTACAGAAGTAATTTCTGTGTACTGCAGCACCAGACACTTAAACAATCAGAATCTCCCACTTGAGACCATAATTGCAACAATTGTTCGGAAGACTCGCCCTTAGGAGATCAAGGCTTGACAACTTATCTATAGAGTCGAACCTCTAGTTTCCCGTACGTCACAATGCACTAAATGCCGACGGTATGGACACAGCGTTAATGGTGGTCCTTTGGATACTTGAGCTCGCATATGTGGGGCCGACCATAGTACTGTAAATGACAGTCAGACAATAATCATACTGTTTATGTGAAGCAAATTACTTTGCTGATGATCCTAACTGCCCTTCAACATCAAAAGAGCTTCAGGTGATACAAATCTTTGAAACAAGACGATGCTCTTGTAGAGAAGCTCTGGCAGACGTTCAAAGCAGGAATAAGGGTTATGCCAGCGCAACAGCTCGTCAGCCTCTCATCACTTTCCCAGTTCATATTAGGTCTGGTAGAAAAAGCGGTAGAAAACTCCTAGAAAAATTCTACTCAATCTCTCCAAATCACCGACTATAATTATGGCTTAACAATTGTCTGGTGTATCTAAAAGTTAATTAGCGTTTCCAAACTCCTATTGCTTCAATCGATAACCTGCCGAATATCAGACAGATGCATCTATCGATATTGAAGCCAGGCCTTCCCACTTTTGAACATCTGAGCAAGAATGTATATTGGATTCAGACTTAATAGGTGATCAGGATGTAGATCTGGATGCTCGATAATGAAGCAAGGCCTTCGCACTTTTGAACATCTGAGCAAGAATGTATATTAAATTCAGACTCAATAGGTGATCAGGATGTATATATAAATGCTCGCCTTCCCGAACGCACAATTTCAACTATTAGCAAACTTCATGACTCTTCTCATCAAAAAGCGAGAAAATGTGTGAAAGAATCTGAAACTAGGGCTGACTTCTTGAAAGAGAGTATTTTAGATTAAGCAGTTTCCCCTGCTTGACTAGCATCATCATAGCATGCCTTTGGGTTCTTCAGTCGAACTGTGATTCAGTTTTCTCTGCAGCTACAGAATTATTATACCCCATTTCTCAGGAATCTTCTAACGCAGTAATACGACAAGAAATTTGGCTGTAAGCTGATCAAGACTCCTATTGAAAAACTATCAATTCTTTCCACTGGATAAAAACTCATGTGATGAAATTTTAGTCTCATCAAAAGTTTGTAATTGAGCGAAATAGCTTACAAAACAATATCACCTTGTTTTAAGTGTTGGTATTAAAAACAAATGTTTGTTGCTGCGTGCCTATATCAATAGGTAATAACTACTTCTTCAGTTGTGATACAAGATAAAGCTTTTGTAGAAACAAATTACTATTTGCGAAAGGCTGTAGATCCCATAACGTGCCATGGATTTCCTGCTAGACTGTCCGGCAAAATGGTTATGAAACTGGACGAACAAGAATACCTTTGTTTGTTTTAATTGGAAACTTTCCACATTTCTTCGAAGCAATTCGAGGTTTGTCTTTATTTTCGATATACTAGCTTCTACATTCCTATCTCGTCTTGGACCGCTATTGATACCATTATAAGTAGTGCTCACTGTTCCCTTGTATTTGGAGTTAGTATTCTATATAGTTATGTTAGACTGCCAGGCAGAAATATTTGTAGATTGCTCTACATTTCAAAAGAATTTACAGAGAGCTTTTTTTCCTGACCAATATGGACCGAAATTTCAGATCTATGAGCGTTTGCTCGGCTTTAACACACACAATTGGAAAATCGCAGTTCATTGTATCTTCCCCAAAAGAAAACTATATGCCTGCGGGAATTCGAATTGTGCAGGAAATTTTAAATGCCAAAATGATGCTTGGAAAAAACTCCTTAGCAACCAAAGTTCTACGAATTGAAGAAATTATCTCTATGATGAAACTACGTTCAAATGAACAACATCCCTAGGAAACGACAATTATGAAAAGAAGTAATCGTTTTTGTGAACAACAGTGATGATGTAAAAGTTTTATTTATATTTCTCTTTAATTGTAAAGTTGTTGTAGCGCACATAAAGATTGACCAAAGTATTCTCTCCCCGAAAGAATTCATACACGTATTTCTATAATTGCATTGGAATATCAGAAAGCATTTACGCTGCAACTGCAAATGAAGTTGGTGAAACCTTCGTGCAGAAACGATTTTGTTGCTGCATACATGGAGGAGCCTGCACACGTCGCTTATCGTCTGCCAAACACAGCTACAGGAAAGACGGCATTGCTTCAAGAATGTTAAAAAAACTAATGGACATTTCTCCAGAACATCTTAACGCTGTCAACCACTGACTTAGAAACAGGCGGTTGCCTGCTAATTGGAGACGAAAAACAATCATTCCGCTTCTTAAAAAACGGGGACTAGGAACGCAGGTAGACAACATTTGACCGAAAGCTTTATTGTCGCGTACAAATAAATAGTTGAAAGAATGCTACACACAAGAACTATGAATACCATATCATATAATGCAATACTCAGCTCACGCAAAGTCGGATTAAAACCGGGTTGCTCAATACGGCTTTCGCATGTCGATTTTGAGGCTCATATTAAGCTTGCTCAGTACAGGCGTAAATATGTCTCTTTAGTAGCCCTTGATTTAGCTAAGGCCTATGATATTGTAGAACATGTTATTCTAATGAATGCTCTAAAATATTACAACTTCCTGCAGTACACTACAACCTGGATGTATTAAGTTTTAAAGATATCAAGTTTATTGCTCCCAACGAGGTTTTTTCTGCGTGTAAGTATATCCAAACGAGAGGTGTTCCGCAGGGATCTGTTTTATCACCAGTTTTAATTACCCTTTTGTAACCCTTGATTGGGCGGCAGCACGATAAGGTACAAGTATAAGTATATGCAGATGACATTGAGTTTATCGCGTCTGACTGTGATATAAATTTACTATATTCAACTTTACAGTCATATTAAGCAACATTGGAAACCTAGTTTTATAATATTCGTATCATTAAAAATGTTACTAGTACTTCCATGATGGTTTTTTCTTTGACGGGTCAGTTAATATTATTCTTCAACACCACCAAAAATGTTAAATTTGACTGTAATACTTATCTGGGTGTTTTTTATGATAAAAAACTGAGCTGGCACAATCACATTAAACTTGATAAAATTAAGGCTGCGCGAGCTGTTTGGATGATAAGTAGACTTGCCGGCTCCGTTCCGGTCTACGCAGAGAAAAGCTGATCATGATTCATCGTATGCATGTTCGCCCAATTCTGGAATTTGGTTGTGTACTATTCTCCAGTGGACCAGCATACAAAATATAATCCCCTGAACACTTTTAAAGAGGAAAGCTTTTCACAGTTGTTTACTTGTGCCAGAATTTACATCTAGCAACGTTTTATACCAAGAAGCTCGGATGCCAACTGTTTCAACCATATTCTGTATGTTGACTGTTAAAACCTATTTAAAATTTTATAAATCCACTTTATGATGGCAGCAGTTCGTATTTTTGTGTTTTTTCAATGAGTATTGGTCTATTGTATATAAACCTTAAGAATTATTTGTTCAAACTCCACTAGATGTTTGAAAGTTCATTATATTCGAGATATTTCTACCAGACAAACCTATCAGCAATGTGCAAATAAAACCCGATCATGTCTTTTCAACGAATGCAGACCATTTGCCTTCTAAGTATTTGATAGGACTGTCAGAAGAACACCTGTATAAATAAGAAATTAATACTGTAATTGCAACGGATACAGCTATGAGTGAGGACAAAGCAGATGTGGGTATTTTTTCGCTCTCAACGCGCTCGTCATATTTTTTTACGCCTCCTAGATTATACACCCACATTTGAAGCGAAATCAACGGATAACATTCTAGCTCTTCAAATTCTTTCTGCAACACATTCGACAGCTGTGATACTGATTGATTCATTATTCGTTTTTTCGTCACTATAATCGTCGTTGGAATCTGCTATGCTGAATATTTTGAAACATTTGATTACAGCAAACATTCGCTTAGTTTGAGTGAAATGGGCGCCAGATCACCGTGGTATATATATAAATGAGATGGCTGACTCACTCACGCGACTATTTCTTGATGGTCCGATTGCGGCAATCAAGGTTCTTACAGATTATGCTACAAACGTGAGGTTCGGAAAATTTTCTCTTTTTGGGACTCATCAGCTAGGATTACTATATTGAATTGAAAGTTATGTAGCTTGCACTTCGCACGGAACTACAAATAGTGTCCCGCGTGTAAATGGGCAGTTTGCATAGCTAAATTACGATACCGTATACCACCGTTTAACTTCTCCTTACACAAGCGGGATCTGGTGCCGTCCCCTTTGTGCTCTAGCTTTAACGAAATATTTTTACTAGCATGATGCCGTTTCAAAACTTAAAGAAGAAACACTTACGAAAATTTTATTCAATAAACTAGAAACTTCCGTTAGTACTTTAAATATTCCGTCTGATGGGGCTGCTTTATTTGACTTTAGAGGCAGGAAAGTTCAGGGGGGGGGGGGGCCTCTGAAAATTCATGTGTGACAGAAGGATAGTGCGTTGCTGAGTCATTGATTATCTCTCTTTCCAACCAAGCTTACATTCAGCATTTTCATTATTACAGCACTATAATTTGTCCTTCTAAAACAACATGTATTATGCATATTTAAAAATACTTAGATATTAATACATTTTTATTTCTGCTTTCCTTCGTGTAAATACTATCATGTTAGTTTAAAAATAAACAAAGTCATCATTTTTTTTTTACCCTCCGTAGACGTTAGTTTCCCCCTTACATTAACCGCTAGCTTTTTGGCCAATGCCCTTAGAAGGATAAGAGCCAGAACAGAACTGCAAGCAAGCAAGCAGTGGCCACGCAATCACACGGCGTTCGAGAGGCCGTCAATGTCTGCGAGGGCTATGCGGTAAAACCGCTGGGCTGCCTCCTGACGGGCCACGCTCCTAAGCAGCCTGGTGCACCGGTCGTCCAACTCCTGCAAAGTATACTTGGCCTGTTCTTGAAGTGGCTGGCGCCTCTTTGACAGAATGTCTGCTACGTCACCACTCGCCGGGCTGTTCATCATCCACACCGCGACGTGTCGACATTTTGTAAGCTGCAGCAGACCGCGCTTTCCGGTCATCTACTCAGTTGGTCTACTGCCAGACTGGTGTGCTACGGACGGTTGCGTGAACGAGAGCGAATCAATATAAGATATTGCAAGTTTCTCTAGTTTTTTTTTTGTTTGGAGTCTAACCCTGTTAGAAGTGCGTTATTTTCATACAGCGTTCAAGTTGAAGAATATATGTGGTGTACCAGCCTCAACGTGTTTGGCTCCTTCCTTCACCGCACGCGAAATAAAGCGACGATCCTTTATTCCTTCAATACACAAGGGAATAGAATGCTTAATAAGCAAATCAGAAAGGTTTTTTAAAAGAAGATACAACGCATGTAGCGTGTGCCTTCAAGAATGGCAATAAATTATGCTTTACTTTTGCAAAACTCGCCAAGAGTGGTTTCAAATTCAACTGTGCGCCTGTGTTACAATTACTTTCATGTTTGTTTGGTGTTCAACCAGCATTTCACGAAAAATCTAGTTTTTTTTTCACGTCGCGTCCTAAAAAAGGATCAAAAGAGGCATCGCTATGACTTCTCGTGGCACCTCAATAAAAAAAATTAAGAAATCTAAACTAAGCTTCTCATTCAGGTTTTTTTAGTGTGCCGTGTTTTCTGCGTGCAAGATACCCTTACATTTATGTGCGAACAGCTGTTTTATTCAATACAACATCCGCGTCAACGAAGAAAAAGGAAAGACATGAAGATAGCGCAGGTAACTCCTCAGCGTCGCAGGATTTCTCAGAACATGAAAATATAGCCACATGACTTTACGTGGGCGCAGCCTTCTCGCCACTGGGTGAGCTACCAAATATTTGTGCCTTAAGTGCAAGAAAAAAAAGTACCGGAGAAAGTTCAGCACTTGATGATTTCAGAGGTTGCGGGAGAAATACTCCTCAGCTGTGGGAGAAATACATCTGCCACTTCGGAAATGCAATTCGTCAACTCGAGAAGGTATTAGGAATTACATCAGTGATACATGAACTTCTTAATTCATTTATTTATATCATATCAGGGGCGAATAGAAAGCAAGTGAAAGTCAGTCAGCTAAATAAATATACTTAGCTGAAAACGGCAATTTTTTACGCAACAGCAATGCTAGAGTCTGTTCAAAATCCATCCGTCCTTTTATTCTAGGAGCATCTGCTGCTATTTAATAAAAGCTTATCGGCTACAAGTAACGTACCATGAACTCCTATGTAAAAAAATTGATTTCCCATTCCATACGCGATGATGTACAAGCTCTGCGTTACCACTAAACACGATCTTGCTGAACACGGCACACACAGTGTCAAGGAGTTCAGAAAAAAAAATTCTACGTGCGGTTTTGGTGAATCCACATGTCCACAAAATGCATAAAACTTGATAAAGACAATCGGTCAACTCGTCTTCACCCATATTTTTCCACGCAAACCATAATTAATAAGCAACACGGATGCATTCGTCGAGCAACACGTTTAAATGAACCAGCTGCCTTTGCAACCGGGTTACATTTTTATTTGCAAAAAAAAAAAGAAACAGAATTGCAAACGAGAAAAAAATAGAAAATTACCATCGGGTGTAGCTATACTTTCAAAAATAAAAAAATAATATTGGACAAATGAGATAGACAATAAAAAGCCTTAACAAGCGGCATCACCTAAACTAATACAGAGCGTGTACCCTTTCGGCCACCAAGCCAATGGGTAGCCGTTTCTGTAGCCATTTTGACTCTTCACGGAAAATAAGCGGTGTAATAGTTAAGTCAGGCTTTATTTCAGTTTGACAATAGAGTTCCGAAGTTACTCAAGCGATCGTCTTGAGATTATTTTGAGATGTCGTGCGATGGATGCTATTGTTTGTCTTCTTGCAGAGGCAGTTCTCGATGAAACTATGCGGAATGATGTATCACCACTATGCGGCAAAACACGCCAAACAAAACACAATGTGACGAATGATGCCACATTTTGCATTCAACAAAATTATCCATTAAGAGTCATGTAATCTGCCAAGGCCTTGAATTTGGCTCACGTGAAGTTGTAAGGCTTGTGTACCCATCCGCACGTCAAATTTCGGACGCGTGAGAGGGGTTTACTATACGCTGCCGCCCCGCCGCAGTGGTCTAGTGGCTAAGGTACTCGGCTGCTGACCCGCAGGTCGCGGGTTCGATTCCCGGCTGCGGCGGCTGCATTTCCGATGGAGGCGGAAATGTTGTAGGCCCGTGTACTCAGATTTGGGTGCACGTTAAAGAACCCCAGGTGGTCAAAATTTCCGGAGCCCTCCACTACGGCGTCTCTCATAATCAGAAGTGGTTTTGGGACGTTAAACCCCACAAATCAATCAATCAACTATACGCTGCTGCCAAATTCATCATTCATGCATTAACATCTTGTGAAATAGCTTATTCATCCAGCGTGCATCTTGTTCGTGTTTATTTGGCGCTGTTTTTAAAGTAATCATTTGCGGCTTTCCGAGATACCAAAGAAACGTAGAAACAAGTGCATCGCTACATTTGACAAACTAGTACAGAGCCGCATCCGTAACCTGCATTGTCTTAAAAAAGATACTATTTACACGCCGAATTACAGCAAAAAAAAGCGCCTGCAAGGCTGCTCCAAGAATCGTGTGTTCGCTCGAACAAATCATAAAATACGTGTCGCCATCCAGGTTGTGCACAAGCAGTGTACATATGCGTACAACTGAAGATGGCTTGCACTGATGTCGCTGAAATAGCTACATTTGAACAATAACATGGCGGGAGGCGAAGTCCGTGATGTCACGTTAGTGTCATCAGAACGTCGCGTGCTGGTCGCTTCGTTATTCCAGCGCAGAGGCCCAAAACAATTCAGAGATGACACTATTACTCTGAAACAGGTTAACCACCGTGTGATTATACTGCCTTGACGCCATCTAAGCCACCCTGTCACAGTCAGGTTGTGCGTCTCTGAGATGATGCCCAAGTTATCAATAATTAGGCAAAGGACTTACCTGGCCCATCCAAACAGAGGCATGACAGCCCAGAACAAGCCGTAGAGCCAAACCATCCCCAAAAGCTGGATGTATCTCTTGTACGTAGGTTTCCCACCTGCACATCAGGCAAGAGCCGGCTCTAATTGAGATCAACAATTTCCGCAATAATGCGAAACACGAAACGACCTATGGCTCAGTTTTTTTTGTCGAGGAAATTAAATTAATCACTATCTTTGGGAGCGACAATGTACTCTGGAAATTTGAGCATCTCAACATCAAAAATTCTTGATAGGTAGATAGTTTTATCCTGGTGTTTTAGCTTCACATGATAAAGGTTGTCAACTGATATTGAATATGAGGGGCTCAACGTTTCAGAACAACTATATGATTATGAGACACGCCAAAGTGGAGGGCTCCGAAAATTTCAACCACCTGTGGTTGTTTAATGTGCACCCAAATGTGGGCACAGAGGCCTACAGCATTTTGACTTCACCGAAAATGCAGCTGCCGCAGCCGGAATTCGATCCCGCGATCTGACGGTCAGCATCCGAGTACCTTAGCTACTAAAACACCACGGCGGGGCAAAGTTTATCAAGTCGATTCGGCCTTTCTAGACTTTCAGAAAACGTTTGACACCGTTCCACATGCTCTAACACTACATAAATTGTCTTTTTTTTAGGCTAGCTTCTGTTCTTGGTTTGTTGAGGTATTATTTAACTTCTGGAGAACAGTCCGTTAGGGAAAATAGTTCGTCTATTTTATACATCAGCGTAACTCCTGGGGCACCGTGAGGCTCGGTGTTGGGTTCTCTACTTTTTCTGGTCTATAATAATGTTTTGTGAGAGACGCTAACGTAGAACGTGAGGCTGTAAACAGATGACTGTTAATAATAAATATATACACCGTATGGACGATATTTTTGTTTTACAATATGATCCTAATACCGTGATAAGGTGGTGAGAGAAATGGGAGATGTGTTTGAGTGTAAAAAAATATTGTTTCTGTAGCTTTACCACTAAATAGAAATCTTTTCACTCGTCCTGCAGCTTGTCAGGAGCACAACTTGAGCGTGTTGAACATTTTAAATGCCTTGGTGTATACCTGTATGCCAATTTATTTTGGAATAAGCTTATAGGACACGTAACTGGCAAAGCCAATGGTGTGTTAAACGTCATTAAACGACATTTCAAGTCTGCCCCAAAACGTTGAAAAGAAGCTTTGTATGTAACAAATATTGAACCTATCCTTGAATATGCCTCTACAAAGGGGGATCCTCATGGTAAAACTCTAATCTATATACTTGAATGCATAAAAAATAGTGCTGCCGCTTTCTTGCTTTGTCAGTGACCATTACAATGTTAACTGCAGTGTTACACGCAATGAGAGTAACTTAGTACAAAAATTTATTGAGCAGCGCAGAAAATTCTTACAAATAAACATTTCCAGTTGACATTTTGTAATGAAATTCGCCCTTAAAGGAGCTTCTACATGAAGAGCCCACGATACACGATACGTGTCACATAAAAATGATCCCTCAAGGTCAGACATGATGCCGGTGTCCTTGCAATTCTTTCTTTCCTTTTATTATTCGCGAATGGTTTAAGTTTGATGGATGGGTAGTTGATCTTCCAGCTGATGCTTTTCGTTCGCCACTACAAGACGTGTGCTTTTTGTTGCTGCGCGAAAGTATGTTATTTTAGATTGCTCTAATGTGCGCCTCTTTCGACTGTACTACTGTTTTTTTATCCTCACCACCCTACAATAATGCCCACTTGGGCGGTGTAGGTCGCACTAATGAATGCACTCGAAAATAAATAAAATAGATAGATACATAGATAGATGGATAGATAGATATACCTAAAACCAACATATGAATATGAGATGATTGTTTGATTGATTAATATGTGATGTTTAATGTTCGAAAACCACGATATGATTACGATAGACGCTGTAGTGGAGGGCTCCGAAAATTTCGACCACCTCGGATTCTTTAACGTGTGCCGAAATCTGAGCACACGGGCCTACAGCATTTTCGCCTCCATCGAAAATGCAGCCACCACAGCCGGGATTCAATCCCACGACATGCAGGTCAGCAGGCGAGTACCTTAGTCATTAGACCGATCACGGTGGGGCATAGATAGATAGATAGATAGATAGATAGATAGATAGATAGATAGATAGATAGATAGATAGATAGATAGATAGCAGCTCCATTGAAAATCCTAGGTTGGTTGAAATAATATTGGATATGGTGGAAACGATAGTGGATATGGTAGAAACTGATGGCTGATGACGGCGAGAATGGAAAATATGGTGGCAGACGTTGGTGGTGGTGGCGAGCCAATGGTGGTGTCAGCGGAATATGCCGGCTGATGATGGCGAAAGTGGAAAAAGTAGTGGCAGATGGTGGTGGTGGTGGCGAGCCAATGGTGGCGACAGTGGGAAATGCCGGCTGATGGTGGCAATTCAAAACCTGTTTGGTGGTTATCGCTAGATGACGGTGGCATGATGGAAGCTTGGTAGATGATGATGGCATGATAAAAAAGTAGATGACAGTACGGGAAGTCACTCAATTATTCGCAGCGTTTCACTCTAAAATGCGCAGAGAAATATGTTTACGGTCGAAAGAAACCACCACCGCTCATTACACTTTCTAGCACGTCTTTGTTTTCCTGTGGTGTCAACGACGCTTCAATTTTTGTGGAGCGTAGAATGTGGCCGTGAATGTTTACATTTCGTGCATATATACATCAGCTTGACATGCGCGATGTGGTGCTTTGTCTTGATGCTTAGAAAACTAGGGGTGTCGCTATGAAGAGCGATAATAAATGTGTTACATAGCAGTGCAGTTGTCGAGAAATAAGTGAGCTCTAGTTCGCATTGACCCCTTTCAACGGTAGACCAGAATATAGCGGTCTCCTGATGCCGGCACGCTAGAAGCGCAACTCTGGCAATTCTTGCAGACCCAATTACTTTAGCCATACGTTTAAGCTAACGAAGTGCGTGTGACGCTAAAACGCATAAACTTCTACCTTCTACATACGTCGAGACGAGTCCCAGCGAATTTAACTTTCACCCTTCAGTTCTAACACCATGATTTCCACCAAAGGCCTAGCGACCTAGAACCTACAAGTGTTATCAGCACTTCTGTTTTCCATAATACGCGATTTCTACGAGTAAGAACCACAATACAGCACAGCCGTGGTACCATTTAACTTAAATGAAGCATATTTTATAGTGTACAGTGTCCACGTAAGAAGCGACAAACATCGATGCAACGCGGTGCCAGTGCTTCCTGCAAACTTACGCCTCCCGTCACCGACAGCCGCCGGTCACATTTGCCGCACTTCTCTGCCTTTTATGCGAGAACAAATTGATTGATTTGTGAGGTTTAACGTCCCAAAACCACCATATGACTATGAGAGATGCCGTAGTGGAGGGCTCCAAAAATTTCGACCACCTGGGGTTCTTTAACGTGCACCCAAATCTGAGCACACGGGCCTACAACATTTCCGCCTCCATCGGAAATGCAGCCGCCGCAGCCGGGATTCGAACCCGCGACCTGCGGGTCAGCAGCCGAGTACCTTAGCCACTAGACCTCCGCGGCGGGGCGTGCGAGAACAAAGACTTGTCTATTCGTATGCTTACTGAACCAATATGATAGCGTAATGTTTCCTGCGCACTGCGTTCGTTTTGGCCAAGCCGTTATATAGTTTTTGCTAACGGTAGAGCTACAGCAATGCGCTGGAATGACTGCGCTGTACGTTGCGCCAAAAACATCGCATTACTCAATCACTTGTGTGGGCGTATTTGTCAAATGTGCCTAGAGGTGTCATAAAGCCTGAGCATATGTCGCCCTTCAGTATGAGCGAGAAACGGACAATAAACTTGACAGTAACTGCTGGTAAACTGTACCTGCTCATCAGTCCACTTGGTTTTTTTTTCTTGCGGTTGTGAATTGTAAGAAAAACATAGCGCTGTTGCCATTATCGCAGTTGAAATTGTTCTAGACAGCAGTTGTTTGTGTTTAATAAACGTGCCAGTCTTAGTAGAAGGTGCATATCCCGTCTGTCTGGAGTAAGCAACAAACGAAACTGAAGTTGAACGGTCAGTTAGTAAGCTCACTGGCGATGTAACAACGACAACGAAGAAGAAGAAGCCTTGTGAAACGGCTGTGTTCGAAAATGCTCTCTGCTGGGAACAGCGTATCGGCCACAAGCCGAGGATCATCGACCCCGTTTCTTGATGAAGACGCAAGCGACAAGGTCGTCCTGCCACGTCTACCAACCAATAATTACGTTTTCAACTCCGTTTTTCTCCATGCGGACTTGGGTGGTAGACCATACTGAGCCCCAGATTCCCGTGACGCTCTGCTTGAAACACTGACTACTGCAGACGTGGTAGGCGTAGTACAGTATCAAATTAGCCAGGTATGGATGGTTACGTGTGAAAGAAGAATTGCGAAGCAAGAACTTGTTACCTGTGGCGAGCTTCGTGTAAAAGGGCGTAAATTCATGGTGCCGGAAACCAACAATAGTAAGCTAAAGCTACTATGGCTTCCACCTCACTTGGAAACTAGACGTTTGGAAGAAACGTTTCAAGCTTATGGTCTCGAGAAGTCTATAGAGAGAGAGAGACATGGAGATGTGCCAATATGGAGATGTTCAGGTATGGATGACAACAAACCGGGATGTGGCCTTAGAGCTCAAGGATAGTGTCACTGTAAGCTCAATACCACACATTATGACCATCTTTGGTCACCAGTGTCTAGTGTTTATTCCTGGCAGGCCTCCGCTTTGTCTTCGTTGCAAGCGAGTGGGACACGTTGGTCGGCAGTGCAGAACACCGAGGTGCTTGCAGTGCCATCGTATCGGTCATCTGTCGGATGCTTGCGTGTCAACCTACGCAAGCAAGCTGCTTTCAGGCCACTCTACCACAGAAGAGCCTCATCTCGACCATCTAATGAACGTCACAGAGGTCATCGATGCTTCCGGAGAAGAAATGGAGGGCATAAAAGAAAATGGACAATGGGCCACGAAAACCATGCTATGCAGTCACAATGGCGCTGCGAAAAACACAAGTGACAACACCCGGGAAGAAGACGTTGTCATTGAAAGTGGCTCGGAAAAACGCGGAGAAAATCCTCCTGATGAAGAAGTAGCAAAATAGGCAGTGGATAGCTGCCAGGCATAGAAACGTCCTGCGTCGGAGAGTGGCGAAGCAAGCGTGGTGGTGTCGGATGCAGCGGAACACGGGTCTTCATGTGGACGACGTGTTGTGTCTTTCGGAAGTGGTGGAGGAACGCGCCGCCTGTGGAAGCGTTCTCAAGAAGGTGCCACAACAAGTACAAGGGAGGTAAAGCCACAAGTTTGCCTGTGGCAAAAGTGGATCAACAAAATTTTAACTAAGCAAAATGACTACTTCGCTTAACTTCACCCTATGTGTAGCGACATTGAACGTATGTGGCTTAAGAAATGTAAGGCGTCAGCGGCAGTTAGACCACGTGCTTAGACAACATGACGTTGATGTTGTTGCAGTGCAAGAAACAAAGATTTCGTCCGATGGAGATGTCAGCTCAGCACTGGAAACTTTTCCAGATTACGATTTGTACAGTAGCAATACATGTGGTGCTTCCGCTGGGTGCTTCTTATTAGTTAGAAAGCAGCTGGGCCACTCTTTCCTGTCGCTGGATATTGATGGGGAAGGCCGTATTGTTTGCTGTCACACCTCTTTTAATTCTGCAAATTGGAGATAAGTTTGTGTCTATGCTCCCTCAAAAGTGAATGATAGGAATACTTTCTTCCGGTTCTTAGCTTATTTGCTAAACACTGACAGACATTTGATTGTGATAGGGGATTTCAATTGTTTGTGACTCTAGAGATCACTCATATTTAGGTCTTTACTACGTTTCGCCCGCATGTTTATTATGCATGAAATGCGTGTAATGTCGCTGTTCTTTTCTTGCCTTTTTTTACGGGCAGTCGCTGTAAACACTGTAGGTCAATATACCATGTGGTGTCAGCAAGACTAAGCAAGTAAAAACAACTTTTATTATGCTGTAAGTTGCCAACAAAATATAAAATCAAGCGCTATTGGTGGATGCTCAAATGAATTCGCCTTTTAGAAGGTGGATTCGAGAGTTGTACTTAGCTATTTGGCGTAGTGCTAAATAAAGACTTATGCGGTAATAGTGAGCGTTTAATTTCGGAGAACAATTGCAAGCCACAGGGACTATATTGAGGGCGTCTGTCAGCGGTAGGAATTACAATCAACGAAAGAGTGCACAAAAGAAAAGAGCCTGGGGGTGTCACCGGCGCAAGGCGTATTGAAATAGAATGCCTGTTCGGAAGCCGTAGACACCGCTTACGCCTGGGAGTCCAGATCGAACGTCGTTGCCAACCACTGGGATAATCGTAGAACCTTCCGATGAGATTACGCTCACAACGGAAACATTATACTGATTGTTCTCGAACATACGTGGCTGCCAGGAATAACGCCAGAACATACGATGGCACGTGTATAAGTGGCAACGCACGTGACCGCTTGTCAGCTGATCGACGGCCAACGCTGTGTTCACCGCTATCAGTGCCAGTGTGTTACTGTAATCTGACTTTTATATGCAAAGCATTTCTTATCGAACTTCGGTGACTGCGCGTATCTATCTATCTATCTATCTATCTATCTATCTATCTATCTATCTATCTATCTATCTATCTATCTATCTATCTATCTATCTATCTATCTATCTATCTATCTATCTATCTATCTATCTATCTATCTATCTATCTATCTATCTATCTATCTATCTATCTATCTATCTATCTATCTAGCTGCCTTCGACTTTTAGTTCTCCTGGCCGCTTCGATAATGGGATCTATACCTAATTCGGTATTGCATAACATGACTGTATGACGAGCATAACTGACTATAGATATAACATGAAAATCATGAAACGTGTCATGAATGTCATGCTGTACATGTCATGGTCTTGCTGCTCTGGCGTTGATTTCGTTTCATTGCATATTGCAGAACTGATATGGTATGACATGACTGCAAGGCGAACATAAGCGACAGACCCTAACGTGGAAGTCTGGACACGCATGTCATGTAGGTCATGAGTACACGCCACGCTCATGGTGCGCTTGCGGTCGTTTCGCTAGTTTCACATATCCCAAGTTTGGTATTACGTGTCGTGAATGCATGACGAAATTCTATGACTGGTGCCAACATGATAATCATGATATGCATTTTATGGAAGAACATGACTACATGCCACGCTCATGATGCGCTCACGGCTGTTTCGCTAGCTTCATATATGAAAAATTTGGTATTACGTGACGCGAACGAACGACGAAAGTAAATTCCACGTCCAAACATGACAACCATGATATGTGTGTTATGTAAAATATGACTACATGCTTCGCTTAAAGTGCGCTTGCAGTTGATTAACTAGCTTCGCATATACGAAAATTGGTGTTGTTTGACAGGAATGGATGAGAAGGGTATATGACTGATGCAAACATAATAATTATGACATGCGTACTATGTAAGGACAGGACCCGCCGCGGAGGTCTAATGGGTAAAGCTACTCGGCTGCTGACCCGCAGGTAGCGGGACTGAATCCCGGCTGCGGCGGCTGCATTTTTGATAGAGGCGGAAGTGTTGTAGGCCTGTGTGCTCAGATTTGGGTGCACGTTAAAGAATTCCAGGTGGTGGAAATTTACGGAGCCCTCCACTACGGCGTCTCCCATAATCATATGGTGGTTTTGGTACGTTAAACCCTACATATCAAACAATATGTAAGTATGCTACATGCCACGCTCATTATGCGTTCGTGGCCGTTTCGCTAGGCTCACATATACCAAATTTAGTATTTCGGAACGTGGATGGATGACGAAGGTAAATTTCACGTCCAAACACGATAAATACAAAATGCGTGTCATGCAAAACATGACTACATGCTTCACTCATAGCGTGCTCGTGGACGTTTCGCTAGCTTCACATATACAAAATTTGGTATCATGGCATTTGAATAGACGACGAAGTTAAATGACACACACAAACATGATGATCGTGATATGTGTGTCATGCAAAACATGACTACATGCTACGGTCATAGTGCTGTCACGGCCCTTTTGCTAGCTTCACATATACCAAATTTAGTATGGGTGACGAATGTATATGTCTGGTGCAATCTTTATAATCATTAATACGTGTCATGTAAGAACATGACAACATGCCACACTCAAGGTGTACTCGCGATCGTTTCGGTAGCTTCACATATACCAAATTTGGTAGTGCGTGACTCGAACAGACCACGAAGGCAAATGACACGTCCCATCATGATAATCTTGACATGCGTGTTATGTAAATCTTGACTACTTCTACGCTCTTAGTGTATTCGCGTCCCTTCCACTCGCTTCAAATATACAATATTTGGTACTGCGTGACGTGAATGGATGGTCAACACAAATACCAGGCGAAAACAAGGTAATCATGAAATGGAAGTCTTGTACGGCATAGTATACAAGCCTACTACTGCTGCTACTGGTATCTTAAGCGTCAGTAGTGCCGTCGTTACGCGACTATAAGCATACTTCGATCTATCTAGATACGTAAGAGCACATAATATTTCTAATAGTGTTTACTGTGGACTATGTTTGTCTGTCTCGTAAAGTTGTGTTGATTTTAAAGTGACATATGAACGTTCCTCATTCGTGCTTCGTATATATCATGGATTCCCAATGTACCTGGGATCTGCTGATTTCTGTTCACCGGCCACAAGTTCGGCCAAGTAAAGAGTTTAATC
Organism: Rhipicephalus annulatus; assembly: GCA_013436015.1. Taxonomy (NCBI): domain Eukaryota; kingdom Metazoa; phylum Arthropoda; class Arachnida; order Ixodida; family Ixodidae; genus Rhipicephalus; species Rhipicephalus annulatus. Next base: position 30,498 of record WOVY01005348.1, read on the forward strand.
TGAACATTCAGACTGCTACTTTCGGCCACATCACGACCCGTGATAACATGAATTTATTATGGCATTGCACGGTGCCAGAACTTGTGGCAGTATTACGTCATCATGATGAAAGGTAACATCGCGTTACATGATCAAGTATTCACACGTGATCGTCACTTGTTCAAACGTGGGTCGATTTTTGAGGCACTGCAAAAACACTAGGACTGTAGAAAGCTTTCGGGTGTGGAAGAAACATTAATTAAATAGACGGAGAAAAAAACGAAGAAGTAGGTGGCTTTTCCAATCTATTTATCTACAAGTAAAGTGTGACTTTTCTGACTTCCATACGGCGCTTCTGCGATCAGCGCTTCACCTTACACAGCCTTTTTTTTCGTTATGATGTGCTAAAGCAATGTTTCTTGAAAATAGGTCATCAGCAAGCTGATGCTTACAACTTGCCACCGATCTTGAAGGAGCTCCATCAGTAAAATCAAAGCAATTTTAGTCGTAGCGTGGTAGAATGTCACCAGCATATTCGGAAAGACTACATCCGTCTGCAGCTAACATCCTCTTTTTTGGAGTTGGTTCATTGGTTGCTTTATTAGATTTATCGCCCCAAAGGGACGAGGCAGGTCTGATGGAGGAAGGTTTCGGATATTGTCGGTCACCTGGGGTTCTCATATCCAGCATTCAGGGATGTATGGTTGAATGCATGTATCCAGCTGTACCCTTTAGATCAGGTGGTGGCTCACACAACCTACCTATAAAGTTATGTACTATCGCTATCTGTTATAGGGTTGAGTTTTACACCCGCCTTTATTGTAGCCACCAATCAGTTAGCCATTCCTAGTTATGTCTACCCTTTTAAAGTCTATTGGACGACGGCGAAGTTACTTAGTGATAGAACGTGTCTGTCACTACTAACTGTTTTTCGTTATATTTTCCACAATTCCTGGAACGCTCTCTGCGTCCCGCCTTATGGAGATGGCAGCGGTGACTTCTACAGGCCCACGTGGTCAAATGTCAGCGCCCTCAAGCTCTTCTGTGGCTCAAGGCTCATGGTCCATCACCAGCGACGGCTCAAGAGATGCTCCTGCTTCCGTGCCCATGGATGAAGAACCAACTGCTGGCCCGTCTGGCTACAGCTCAACATTTGTAAGCTCCGCAAGGAAACGATGCTCTTGGTGCAGCTCCAGTGAAGACACGGACATCTACTCAGTCGACAGCGACGACTCATCAGATGGCAGTTTCGTGTCTGTGATGAGCCGCAAGGCCAAAAGGAGGCTCATCATGACGTCATTACCAGCAAGCACGTCAACCGTGAAGGCAAGGAGTAAACGCTGGCCGCATACAATTCTCTTCATGCCCGTGGATTCTTCCGTCAGCCTTCGCAAATTGAACAGGCAAGCTATTTACAATGTTCTTGAGGAAATAGCACAGAATGAAATCAAAGAGGTCCGGCTAAACACACGTAAGAACGTTTTAGCTGTTGACACAACACATGCAAACACGCTGGAGAAGCTTAGAATGATGACAGAGTTTGGATATGTCAAAACACGAGTGGTCGTACCAATGACTAGGACCTGCACTGCAGGTGTCATTTACGACATTGACTTGGCAATCCCAAACACGGATCTACCCGATCTGATAAAACCGGCGTACGAAGGAGTGGTCAGTAAGCATATCAGCCGCCTCGGGAACAGCCGCTGCGTTAAGATAGTCTTTAAGGGCGACTCAATCCCTACGCACGTCAAGGTGGGACATTTCCGGCATGGGGTACGGCATTTTGTCCCAAAGCCGCTTCAGTGCCACAAGTGTTTCAAGATCGGCCATGTCAAGGGCGTCTGCGTGAACTCTACCGTATGCCCCCGGTGCGCGGAGGCGCACATGGTAGACACCTGTTGTGCAACAACTTATAGGTGCGGCAATTGTCGAGGTACGCATGAAGCCACGTCTAAAAATGCCCAAGACTCAAGAAAAAATTGGGTATCCTGAAAAAAATGGTCAGGGATAACTCCACCCATAAAGAAGCTTCACAGAAAATCCGGCGTCGACGTCGCCACCGCCGGAAGCGCTCCAGTCATGGTGATATTCATGCACCACTTCGGTCTACACCACCATCAACATCCAGTAGAAAGCCAGAGAGTACAAGAATACCTCCACCGGTGAAGCCTCTCTCCCCTGAAGACTGGCCAGTGCTTGGGAACGCACGGCCTTTCGAGCAGCCTTGCAGCTCTCTGCTCCCAGTGAAAGCCAATGCTGCTGATGACGAGGCTCCAACAGCAGATCGTCAAATTATTCCTATGCTGCGATCCATTGTGAGTGTCATCAGAAGTCTTCTGACAAGCATCGATACGCCAACTGCTAGGAGCGGCCTACAGGTGCTGGACGCGTTGAGTCCGGTCCTTGCAAGCCTCCAGTAAAGCCATGGCCGACAATCACAAGTCGTTCCGTCAGGAGGTCAGAGAAGCGTCGATTTTTCAGTGGAACGCAAGAGGTCTGAGATCTTGCATATTTGATTTTCGCCGGTTTGTTCATCTGTACCGATTTCCTATCATGATTATATGTGAACCGAAATTATCGCACCCAATCAGATTACCCAGCTACTAGTAATTTTTCTCTTCAAGTGACATCGAAAGTAGCAAGGTTGTTGTATTTATTCGCCGGGAGCTTACTTACGTCGTGCAGCCAGTGCAACCTCACGACGGCAATCAATATGTGTGCTTGTCTGTTAAAAAGGAAAGGTGACATTCGCACTTCTAGGTGTGTATATATCCCCATCAAGTCAATTCGACGCCAACAAACTAGACGGCATATTAAGGGCACATCCGGGTCCGTGGGTTATCACCGGGGATTTAAATGCGCATCATCCCATCTGGGGAAGCTCAAGGCTTCATTCAACGGGACGACGTCTAGCATCATTGGTTTCCAGCCATGGTCTCGTCCTTCTGAATGACGCCAGTCCTACGTTTTTACGAGGCACTACATATAGCAGCTGCCTTGATTTGTCCTTTGTTTCACGCCGATTTGCAACACGGGTAAAGTGGTTTTTGGACATTGAAACACACGGAAGCGACCACATCCCCACTTACCTGAAGATTAAAGATATTTCGAACGCGTACTCCTCTACCACAACACAAAGAATAGATTGGAGTGTGTTCAAAATTCAACTTGAGGATGCTTGTGAAGAAGGCCTGTCCAATGGTCTTCAGCAAGCTATTAAGGGAACTGCACATGCGGCTATGCGCACAATAATATGCTCTTCTAAGTACTCTGAATGTGACCTCGAGCTGGAGCGACTTCGTGCGATCCGCCGTCGTGCCGAAAGACGATACCGACGCACCAATTCCACAGACGATCTACGGACAGCCCGGCGCATCCAAAAGAAGATACAACGGCGCCTCGACAAATTAGACACCCAACGATGGAGTAAATTTCGTGCGTCGCTAGATCCTCATAAACCACTGTCTCAGATATGGAGAATTGTGCGAGGCCTACGTTCTGTTCCAGAGCAGCGTTTTCCCTTGAAAGCCCTTGCACTTTTTCATCGCCGGCATAAAATTGAGGTAGCAGGAGATTTCTGCGCTATGACCGTGGTCCAGACAGCGTACACAAACCTACATACAGTGAATCATATCCCTCACTCACGGGACCCGCGCATGGATCTACCGTTTGCATCACAGGAGCTCGATGCGGCGCTCGTCTTATGTAATAAGTCGTCGTCAACTGGCCCGGATGACATCTCATACAGGATGCTGTGCAACCTTGGTAAACGGGCACGAGAAGCGCTCCTTTACATCTTCAATGATTCTTGGCAAGCTGGCGTCGTTCCGCAAGATTGGAAGATTAGCCGCTTGGTACCAATTCTTAAGCTTGGCAAATCTCCCCTGGACATTGCCTCTTACCGACTGATCGCACTCTCAAGTTGCGTAGGAAAGGTAATGAGAGAATGATCTTGGCCAGGCTTGAATGGTACCTGGAATACTATGAGATATATCCGAACGCCATGGCTGGTTTTCGCCGTCACCGATGTTCGATCGACAATGTCATAGATCTCGTCACATATGTCCAGCAACAAAAGGCATGTAAACGACTATCTGCTGTCATGTTCCTTGACGTAAAAGGAGCATACCACAACGTTCTACATGACGCCATCCTCGAAGCCATTGAGTCAGTGGGCCTAGGCGGGCAACTGTATTGTTGGACACGCAGTTATTTACAAGGGCGGACCTTATTTGTGAACACTGCAGATGGTCCTACCTCCCAACACCCAACGCATCGTAGAGTCCCGCAAGGTGGCGTCTTGAGTCTAACCCTCTTCAACCTCGTTCTCATTGGTCTTGTAGAACGACTACCAAGTGTGGTCAAGTCATTCATGTACGCTGACGACATCTGCGTCTGGGCATCTGGCGTGACAAGACCTCAGGTACGCGCAAGACTTCAGAAAGCTGTGACGTTGGTATCAGTGTACCTCAAGAACCAGGGTCTGAAAATCTCGCCAGCAAATTGTGCATTGATTGCTTTTAGTCGAAAACCAATGAGACCATACGCTATATCAATCGATGGCCAAGTCATACCCTATGTCAGGACGCACAGATTTCTAGGCGTATTCATTGATAGAGACCTCTGCTGGGGCCCACATGTGGCCCACTTGAAGAAGAGGCTGACAGAAATTGCAAACTTATTCAAGTATCTCGAAGGAAAAACCTGGGGGATTTCAGTACATGCAATGATGCAATTGTACAAGACGCTTTTTCTTGGCTATTTGCGCTACAGTGTGCCTGTGTTGAACAACACCTGTAGAACCAACATTCGGACTCTCGAAAGCATCCAGGCTATGGCTCTGCGACTTTGTCTGGGGCTACCGCGATGTTCATCAACTGCTGAGACAATCGAGATCGCTAATGACTACCCGCTAAAGAGGCATATTATGATGGAAGTGCTCAGAGCACACGTGAGGCATCTTACTCGTGCCCCTGCCCATCATCTAGCTTCAGTGCCAGAAGCCCGACCTCGTGCCTCATTTTGCCAGACAGTCTTGTCATATCGCACACGCATTCCTACGGGATATACAACTCCATCGAGGATTTCAACTCCCCCATGGAATATGACCTGTGCACATGTTGAACTCATGGTTCCAGGCATAGGGTCAAAAGCACGGCTCTCGTCTCCAGCGCTAAAGCAGCTTTCTCTTCTCTTGCTATATGAGAAATACAGTGAGCATACTCATCTATATACTGATGCTTCAGCTAAAGTGGATGGGTCTGCAGGGTCGGTGATTTTTCCTGCAACAGCGACAACGATGAAGTTTCAATTATCCCACCAGACATCATCGACAGCTTCGGAACTTGCTGCTCTATGTAGCGCAATTCACGTCATTAAACACCAAGAAGCCAAGAAATGGAGCGTGTTCACGGACTCTAAGGCAGCACTACAGTGTTTGATATTCGTCTTACGCTGGGGACCTCGTGAACAACTAGTTCTGGAAATTAGAGAGCTGCTTCACCACCTCTTCGACGAAGGACACAGAATCACGTTTCAGCGGCTTCCAAGTCACTGCAGCATATTGGGCAACGAACATGCCGATGCAGCTGCCGGATCAGCACACGAAGATGGTGAAGAAAAATCTATACCATTTTCAAGGACTGATGCTGCAATGACCATCCAAGAAATCGCTAATGCAGAATTAAAATCCCTGTGGAACGCTGAGTGCTTACGGCACACGCGACTGCATAGACTGGACATGTCTCGTCGACTCCGGCCTCCGTCTGGACTCTCTCGACTCGAGACAACAGTGTTTTGCCGACTATGGCTTCGTGTCGCCTTCACCAAAGCTTTCGCCTTCCGAATCGGCATGGAATACAGTGCTGCTTGCGGTCATTGCGGCAGCGATGAAACTATAGAGCACGTTCTCTGTCACTGCCCTCGTTACAGCGTGCAAAGACGGCAACTAGCTGCTGCGTTAGCTAGTCTTGACGACAGACATTTGTCTGATTAATCAGTGCTGGAAAGACATGATTTGTGTGCTCACAGAAAATCAGTGAAGGCCTTACTGAGCTTTACGCGTGGCAGCGGCCTATTGTATAGACAGTAGCACCCCAGCTCTCCCCCCCTTTTTTTGCGTGCGTCTATTCCCTCTTCGCTTTCTTTCCAATCTTTCTTCCCCATTCCCCTTTCCCTTGTGCAGGGTAGCAAACAGGATGCTCCATTTTCTGATTAACCTCCCTGCCTTTCCTTCATGTTATTCTCTCTCTCTCTCTTAAAGTCTATTTTGCCTTCACTGTCCCTAAACCCCAATGCTCTGAAAAACAAATGGCAGCATATATAATGGAGAGTGGGGCGAAGCATCCGTCCGTCCATTCGTTCTTGCTTCCGCCCGTCCATGCGTCCGTCTGTGTGACCGTCCGTGCGTCCATTCGCTCGTCCGTGCATGCGTCTGTTCGTGCGTCCGCACGTTCTTCTGCGCGTCCGTCCCTGCGTTCTTCCATGCGTCCCTCCGTCGGTGCAGCCATCCGTGAGCACTTCCATGCAACTTTCTGTGTGTCTGTTCGTCCATCTATTCAACACTCCAAGTATTACCATCTCGCATCTTTTCATCATATATTCCGCATATGCACTGCCATCCAGCGGATATTCCAAGGACTAAACGAGAGGTGGCACACGCACACTTTCTTACGGCTTGCGCTTCGTGTCTACTTCTCACCTTTAACCACCTCGAGTTCATGGTATATACTAGTTCACTGTATTCATGGCACTGCAGCCCAACGATCGCTAGACCTTTCTAAAACCAAGGAGGTTACGCCCAGCGAGTATAACGTAGCAACCCTTTCTTGTCAGATAGTGCTCAATGTACATGCCGATGGCTGCTAAGAGGGAATGAGAGACAGGAGCATTCGGCTTTTAGTTAACGCGCACGCTGCGAATTTTTTTATTTTTTATTGTTCAACAACGCACAGAATAAATCTCTCACCGGCACCACCTTGGAGGTCAAAATGTAAGACTGGTTACACACTACGACTACTACTACGACTACGAGGGACGAATGGGTGCCGCTATAAGGAGCTTCGCCCCTAAACCTCCGCGCCATTATCTTGGACTATAGGGTGGAGCCCTTTACAGAAAATTATCAATTGCTCAGCCGTTCCCTCCTTCTCTACACGTGCACTACATAGCGGGCCTGTGCCTTCGTATTTGGCTCGGTACCTCTTAAGCAGCAATACTTTCGTTCTGGCCACGAACAGCAGAGTGCTACCTCGACAATTATCGTAGATCTTTCCTTTATATAGCAATTTGCTGCTTCAAAGTTACGCATGTGTGCAGTGATGATTTCGTAAGCATTCCATATTTCCACATGTACTTCTCTGTTTCCTTCACCTTCTTCTTAACCAATGTTTTTTTTCGGCTTGGTATTCTAAGGTTATCTAAATACTTGCTTGACAATCTTAAGTTCACTTCCTCCATTTAATATTTATAAACTTCATGTACAAGTAGCCGAGAACTCTCCTAGCCCAACGCTCCTCCCCCATTTTTCTCAGTCGCTTCTCAAACTCTATCTTGTTGCTAGCTTCCCTGCACTCGAATAATGTTCATCACATGTCTCCTTGTAACCCCTGATTTGAGGCATTCCTGTGTGCTTCCTAAGCAAGTTTACCTATGCCACGTTGTTTATTTCGAATCTTGCGTCAACCTCTTATCTCATGCACAAGACCGCTTTACCAAACGTCAAACCTGGGACCATTATACCTCTCGAAATCTCTATCACAATGTCATATCTATTGTTGCTCCACAGTGCCCTATCTTTCATTGTAGCTGCATTCTTGTTATACTTAATCATTACGTATCTTTTGGGCTCCCTCAGGTACTCAGCTGCGTTACTTATTCCTACTCCGAAATATTTGTATTTATCCACTATTTCTAGCGTGGCTTCCTGCATCTCATTCTTATCGCCTTCGTTATCAATAAAAATAATCATTGCCAATTCTTGCCTACTGAACTTCGAAAATAAGCTATCTTACTCACTACTGCAGGTGTATAATATTCCCTGCAGATATTTCTTGTAGTCGGCTAGTAATACTATATCATCTGCAGACATCAATGCTGACAATGACTGTTCAACCTGTTTCTTTGCTTTGAAAAAAAAGAGGCTGAAGCCGAGTCAACTACCCTCTCATTTGGCTTCTAGTCCCCGTAGATACAGCATAAACAACAAACGTGACAAGGGACATCCGCCTGACATCCCCCCACCCCCCACGTTGTATCGTTCAGGCGAACTAAACCGCTCGTGTCAAGAAAGACTGGATCTGTTTAACGTTCGATGACGTCGCACAGTACACAGAGTACACAGTCTCTAGCATTTCTCCGCCATCGAATTGCAAACAGCCCAGTCAAAATGAAAGTCGCATCTTTCGAGACTTTTGCAGTTGAATCTAGCCCAGCCGCGGTGGTCTAGTGGCTAAGGTACTCGGCTGCTGACCCACAGGTCGCGGGACTGAATCCGTGGCGATGGCGTGGAGCACAATGGGGATGTGTGGAGCACAATCCCTTAAGGTGCCTGCCAGCGCAACGGATGCTGCGCTCGTCTCGCGAGCAGGTTGCCATGGCATGGCCGCAGCCACAGCAGTGAGCGCACTGAAGGGGCCGCGGCTGAGGAGGGCAAACTGGCTTCTGGTGCTTGAACAGGAACATCTCCGGTGGGACCGTGGTGCCCTGAAAGAAGAGTGTGAGGCACTTGTTTCGTTGGACACAGGAGATGACAGGGACAGCAGGAACAAGGTTGGCCATGATATTGTCCGTGTCGAGGGTTGCGCCGAGGCCGTAGGCGGTTCCTAGGCAGCTGTTCTCCAGGAAGAGTTTCCCCTCCCCCGGACGTCGATTTCGCAGAGGCGGCTGACATGGAGAAATTTTGCAGAATTCGCGAGGGGATGGGCGTCCACTGTGACCACGTCGATTGGCCGGGGAGCCATACAGAAAGGCCCCGATTGGCTTCGCTGGTTGTAGAGTGGAGGCTAGCCTTCTTGCCATTTGCGTGAAAAGAGAAAGTGCCGCCATGCTCTCCCACTGCTGCAGAAGGGGCTGGTGGCTGTGACACGAACACCACTGGTGCGTTAGCGTCCGACAGTGGCGTGGCGCCACTTTCTTCTACTGCTGCAGAAGGGGACGAGGGCTGTGATACGGGCACCGCTGGTGTGTCGGCGTTCGGTTGGAGAGGGAGTTGGTTGAAGGTGGGGAAGCGGTAGCTGGGGCCTCCGACGTCTTCTCATGTCGTATCCATGCTGTTGGACGTCTACAAGGTGGGTGTGTGGTGTTCTTATGAGGAACTGGAGGCAGATGAAATTTTCGTCTTTATGTTGCTATGGGAAGTTTGTCCCTCGCAGGAAGCCATAGTCATGGCAGTAGAGGAGGAAGGATCACATGTCACCTTTTTTCGCTCGGGGTTTTGGAGCGGATTGCAGTAGCATGAGGGCTTCGGCTGGCCTGTTGCTCCTTCGGGGATACTGATGACGATGTCGAAGTTGCCGGAACGGCTTCCTGTCGGTTCGCCTTTTTGCGGCTGCCTCTCGATGGTGGTGGCATCTCTAGCCCTTGAAAGGGCTGCGCGCTAAAGAGCGCGGAGCAATGATGAAGAAGTGAAAACGCGAGAGCGCCAAACAGACGTCCTATTTGATTGAGATATCACTCGGCTCCAACAGCGCATTGCGCGTGTGGCAGACTCACTTTCATTTTCTATATTCTTATGCCCTCGCCCACTTCGGCTTTACCACGCACAACGCCACCGCCGAAACCTGTGCGTTTTGAAAGGTTAGCTTCAAATTTCATTTCAGCAGCTTGCGCATAACACAAGACAAGGAACGGGTTAAAACGAACAATGGCGGTTCTCTTCTTGCGCCCTGCGCTAAATGCTTCAATGGAACATCAGCCAGCCCCAGCGAACGTTTTTCAAGTGGTGAAAATTTTTCCTTCGGACGACTACAAGATGGCTGTCACAAACGACTGCAATTTTCATCTCTCCCGCGCGCCCCATTGTCCAAGGAAGGGTGCTTTTGTGTTAGTCACATCTGCTGCTGCGTTGTTAGTCACATCCGGTGATTAACAACGCAGCAGCGGCACCGCCGCGTCTTCCCTACACCTGTACCAAAAGGAGAGACATGTGTTCGAGGAAAAAGAAATGACCTCTAGAGGTGACGGGAGGTCCAGAAAGACGGTACAGGTTTCTACGGAACAAAAAATCGACGAAGGTACCAGCATATTCGCATTCAGTAGTGCTGTCTCCTAAAGAGACAACAGATTTGTTAGAGGGCATCGCGAAAGGACTTGAAGCGCGTTTCGCTTCGTCATGCTTGAGACCTGTGACATTCAAAAGCTCAACCTCGGACTTTCGGGAAGTCACTATGGCTGAACTGGCAGATGTCATACTAACTGTAAAGCAAGCAGCTCCCGGTCCAGATCAGATTACAAACTCTATGATTAAATTGATATTTAATTCCCATCCCAAGGAGCTTTTGAATATTGTTAACTGCTCCTTACAGCACACATGGATTCCAAGCGCATGGAAAGTTGCTAAAGTTGTGTTGCTGCGAAAAAATCCAAGCCTCGGATATGTCCTGGATAACATTCGGCCAATTTCGCTTACTTCAAACCTAGTTAAAATAATTGAAAGAATTCTTCATAGAAGGCTCAGTGAATTCATCGCTCGTCAGGACATTCTTTCACCAAGGCAAGTAGGATTTAGACAGGGGTGCTCTATATGGTCGGCTCATGTTGATTTGGAAAGCCGAATTCGCCTTGCAAAAGTATCTGGTGAGCTTTCTGCATTAGTCACGTTAGATATCGCAAAAGCCCACGATAGTGTGGAATACAGTACATTAATTTCAAGATTAGTGGACTGTGAGGTTCCCAAGTACATTATATCTTGGGTTCAGGAGTTTCTCTTTGAAAGACAATTCTTTTGTTGCCACGAGGGAATTACTTCTGCCTCATATAAGCAAACAAGAGGTGTTCCGCAAGGATCAGTCCTGTCACCTCTTTTATTCAATACACTATTATCATCTATTCCCGTTCATAAAAATGTTCCTATTTATGTCTACGCCGATGATATTGCTTTTTTCTCGTCATCCCGAGATATCAATAGTTTATATCAAATCTTGCAGTCATATTTGAGTGAGCTTGAGGTATGGCTTGGCGGGCTGTCTTTTTCACTTAATGTTAGTAAATCTGCTCTGCTTGTATTCCCTCTATCCGTTCCCGTATTTCTTTCACTGCATTATCGAAATGACTCGATTCCACAAGTAACAGCGCTAAAATATCTTGGTATTGTTTACGTGGACAATTTAAATTGGCAGCAACAAATAGAATCAAACACCCGTAAAGCAGAAAGCGCCGTAGGATTGCTCCACCGGTTTTGCAATAAGAATTCAGGGATGCGCAGGGATACGTTACTTATAATATACAAACTTTACGTACGCCCAATTCTGGAGTTTGGCTGCGTTCTGTTTTCTGGAAGTGCTGAGTACAAATTAAGACCACTTATATTGCTAGAAAGGCAAGCTCTGCGGCTGTGTCTCGGGCTACCTAGGTGTGTAGCGAATAGCGTGCTTTATTTGGAAGCTAGAATCATTCCACTTGATGCTAGATTTCGACAGCTTACTGTGCAAACATTTTTAAAACTTTACGATGCACCCCTCTTCTGTTCTCAGACAGTTTTCATCAAACATCCAGTTTCTTTCTTTCAGCGCCCGTGGTCTCGTTATCAAAGACCCCAAGTCATTTTCGTCGAGTCTCTGTTATCAAATCTTCACGTTTCCCTCCGGCATTTAACTCCCCAAACCCAATGCTCGGTGCCAGTTGACTTAATTTTCGATAATATTTTTCCAAAAAATGCCAAGTTACTTCCAAAGCATGTTCTGGAGGGCCTCCTTCAAGACCATCTAAGTCATTTTCCTAAATACGTAGTAATTTCGACGGACGCAACGCAAAATCTTCAGAAGGCTGGAGTAGGTATTTTTTCTCATCAGCTTAATTGGTCTTTTGCGCTCCGATTGCCAGACTTCACACCAATTTATCTCTCAGAATTCCTGGCTATTACATTGGCTCTTCGAAAACTAAATTATCAGCAATCAAAAGCTATTATTATTTCGGATGCTTTGGCTGTATGTACAAATCTAACGTCCGCAAAGAAGTCTCCTCTTCTCAGGATATTTTGGTCTCTCGTACCGTATAGCCTATAAGAAGTTCGGTTTATTTGGGTCCCCGGGCATGCTGGAATTGAACTAAATGAAATTTCTTATTCACTCGCTTCGGCATCTTTAAATTTCCCGGTGGTGCTAGTAGCTCCACAGTTCTCTTTTATTACTGCCGAACGATTCAAACGCCTGTTAATCTTAAAAATGAACGAAACGTCGCTTCTACAATCTGAAGAATTTCGGCACTTGCAATTCACATGGAACACCGAAAAATGCCTTTCCCGTCAATGTGAGGTGACCCTCACAAGCTTTCGCTGTAGAGTTCCTCTGTTAAATTTTTTATCTCAACAAATCAGGATTTTCATTAACTAACCTATGTGTAGTTTGCAATGAACCGGAAACAATAGATCACTTTCTTCTCACATGCCGCCGCTTCGCCTCACTGCGCCGAATAATTCTTGAAAGACCGATTGGTATGCTGGGATTGCCAGTCAATACATCCACCCTATTATCGTTTGGAGCCAGTCAGTTGGGTGTGGGCCACAGTGCTATTCTGTCAGCGCTACATAAATTCATTCAGGCAACCGGAAGGATACGCTGCTAGTGGTACTGCCAGATATATCCAATTCTTCTTCCCCTTCCTCATTCTTGTTAATTTGTTTTATATATTCTGGTTTATCGTATTCTTCTGCAATTTTTTCACGTTTTTTCAAAGGAACATTATTATTCTTTCTATCTAATTTCTCTTTATTTTTTTAGCAAGCGTTATAAAAAATGATCTATCAAGAGGTACAGTGTGGCCAATCCCCCATGTGGGTATGAGCCAAAATCTCCTAGGAGACAAGAAAAGACAAGACAAGAAAGACGATAGTTATAGCGCGAGAACAGAACTATGACAAAGAGACAAGAAAGACACGAAGGACACGAGCGCTAACTTCCAACTGTGTTTATTGCGCAGAGCACGAAAACATATAGAGGAGACAGTAAACCATGGGGCAAAAACGATGTGACACACAGAGCAATGCATGAGTAAGGGAAAAACAAAAGCACAGAAAAAGGCAAAGAAAAGTCAATAAGGAAACGAAACAAAAAAGTAAAAGTAATATAACTTTTATAACTTTTATAACTTTAAAAAGTAAAAGTAAGTAACTTGCGCGCACCGAAACCTTCGAATAACCTTAGTTCTTTCTCGGAGAGAGACACGGAGGGCTTGCTAATGCATGACACTTGTTCGTGTGCCATCTGCGCGGCCTCGACAATAACTCGGGCGTGATCATCTCTCTGTGCTTGTACAGCGTCACTGTGTCCTTCAAAAGGGGCACACAGTTGCACTCAGTGCAGTGCTCAGCAAGAAAGCCATATTTACCGTTTCTAACATTGTTAGCGTGTTCTCTTAGTCAATCGTTCAGACACCTTCTAGTCTGACGATAGTTACAGCGCGAGAACAAAACGATGACACAGAGACAATAAGGACACGAAAGACACGAGCGCTATGTCTCGTTTGTCACACCGCCCCGCGCGTGTCGTGTCTCTGTGTAGCGCTCGTGTCTTTCGTGTCCTTTTTGTCTCTGTGTCATCGTTTTGTTCTCGCGCTATAACTATCGTCATGCAATACCAACTAGCCCAAGCTGTCACACCTTCCGGTCGTTTTGACATAACGAGCACGGCAGCAAAGGGGGGTCTTACAGACAACTTCCCGGGAGCATGCCACATACATGTTTCTATGCTGAACTCTACATTCATGTGATGACTGCGTTTTCAGGGAGTTTGTAGATTTGGTGAGGCTGATTAATTTGAATGGTGCAGACAACAGCACATGAACTCCCACGCGTTTTTCGATTTTCTTCAGCCTGTGTGATATCTGGTGTTTGTATGAAACAACGGCTATCATTTTATGCTCTGTATCCGTGTTGCTCAGATCATGTCCCTGCCTCTGCTCTGACCTGTTATTCCGCAGGATAGTTTCAGCGACAGAAGCGATAAACGCCTCAGGAAATTACGAAGCCTTAAGCCGAGAAACTTGAGCTTTGAAGCTCGCAGAGATGTTGTGACTGCGCGACCTATTCAAGGCATCCTTAAGACAAGTTCGTGCTATGCGTCGCTATACTAACTTGCTGTGAGCGGAAGAAAAAGGAAGTAAAGGTTTCTTCGCACGTGGTTCGTAACACGAACAAATATGCTGTGTGCTAAAAACAGTCCTAAATCCAAAAAGCGTAACTTGTAATTCTCGAGAATTTCGTCTGTCAACACAAGTGGCTTGAAACAATCTTCAAACACGCCTATTGTTTAAGCCGCAATCGAGTGGAACATAGAAGGGTTACAATTTAGAAGTAGCAAGAAATCATGCACTTATCTGAATACTTTGACGACATACGTACCCTCTAACGTTTTCTGCAGTTTATTGCCAATTTTTGCCAATAGTAGATCACTGGGTAGAGGGGCTATGCATGATCCAATTGAAACTCATTTTTTTTTCTGCAGATAAATGCAATCATTCCATTCCAAAAAAACACATTGGTGGACAATCGGAATACCAAAACTCTCGAACAGTGCGCGTTCTTGATTTCCGTGAATACCTCGCAACACTATTCTTGAAGGGGGGGGTGACAAACGACTGCTTTTTTGTCTTGCCCGCGCGCCCCATCGTCCAAGGAAAGGTGCTTTTGTGTTGTGAGGACAACATTCCGGGAATAACGACGCAGCAGTGGCGCCACGGCATCTTTCCTACACACGTACCGAAAGGAGAGACATAGGTTGGAAGAAAAAGAAATGACTTCGAGAGGGGTCGGGACGTCTCGAAATAGTTTCGACTGCTTTGAATTCAGCAGTTGACGTGCAACCAGCAAGAAGCGTGGTCGTCGGTGTCACGAGGCTCGCGTAGGCGGTGAGTATGGAGTGACCCGCGCAACGTATTGAGACAGCTGCAATACCGGGCACCCTCGTCGTCTACTAAGCTGGCGAGATCTTCAGCGGCACCCGTCAACTCCCCTACGAGTACGAAGAGCTGGCCTGGTCCGTATGGAACTTTTTATTGTGACCTTTAAAGACGATATTCTTTCTTGGGGACTTTCAACGCAAAAAGTTTGGTCGGTCGGTCGGTTGGTTGGTCGGCCGGTCTGTCTGTCTGTCTGTCCGTCTGTCTGTCTGTCTGTCTGTCTGTCTGTCTGTCTGTCTGTCTGTCTGTCTGTCTGTCTGTCTGTCTGTCTGTCTGTCTGTCTGTCTGTCTGTCTGTCTGTCTGTCTGTCTGTCTGTCTGTCTGTCCATTTGTCACTTTGTCCACCCCTAATGTGAACCGGGTACTCTAAACAGCACCAGCGGATACCCCAAACGGCCGATTCCATTCGCAGCACCCACCAATTTTGCTCAAAATTCAGCGTTCATACTTGTGCGATTGTCAATTAAAATCAATTATTGCGCATATCTGAAGCACCATAACAACACACACATATTCTGCACGTGCGTCGTTTACTAGAAAAGGCATACGTAAGTAATTTTAAGGACTGTAGCGTTTATCACGCTGCGCTGACCATGCAACGCTTGCACGAAAAAGCGAGTGTTTCCAACGCTTTCATGAGACGACACGGTGGTGGCACCTACCCGTCACTTTGCGTTCTACACCTTAGCACCTCTGAGACGGGCGCGCCGCCTGTCTCAGGGCCGCGCGCTTCGTTTTCCAAAAAAAAAAAAACTTCCAGATGGCGCTCATGTCTCACGGGTGGTGTGACGTGATGCGCTCGTTCACCTTCTCTGCACGGTCGAGGCACTCTAAAGGCTGGTGCGCACCAGCGACCAGCAGCGGTCACGCGACCGTTTGCGACCTGTCGCAAACAGTCGCGAACGGTCACAAACGGTAGCAAAGCGACTGCTTTGGCTAGTCGCTTCCTGACCGATTTTTCAGTCACGCTACTGCGGTCGCAAAGCTGCTAGAACCAATCAGCGATGCTCAATTTTTGTATTTTTGTTTTGTCATTGCGCTGGCTTTCTGCCACCAGATACAAACGAGTGCGTTCCTCTGGGTCTGTGGCACCATGGCCACCACGGAATACTTTGCTTGGAGATAACGGGGCGCAGAAGCTCGAGCAAAGTGTCGAATTTACGCGGCGGCGTTCGAAAGAATCTCAACAGCGTCAAAGTAAAGAGAAAATAAATTGTGCACTATCTTTTACCCGTATTAAGAAACGTTTTTTTTTGTCTTGAGCTTGACTTGTCACCGCCTTCAATGCAGCGCGTTTGGAACGCGTTTGTGCTTCATGCCTTGGCAACGACTTAAGACCCCACGATTGAGACGCGTTTGTGCATTGTATACGCTGTGGTAAGTCAAGTTAAATTCAAGGACCGTTTATGAATACGTAAGACTCTCGGAAATACTCCTGGTCGTCTCAGCGCAGCTCGAAAGACAAAGGCGGCTTGCACGGCGGCCAACTCCCGCGATCGAATGGCCGGTCACACCGACCACCGGCATTTTTCTTTGGAGGCATCTGTGATGCCAGCGCTGACACCATAGCACAGTGCACCAGCACCATGACAATGTCTTGTTCTTCGTTTGAATCAAACTTGACGCTGTTGGGAACGCTGTGCGAGAACAGACGAAAACAATAGATGTGACGCGCTCGGTTTGCTCCGCTCACTCAGCTGGTGGTGATCAGCTGATCGGCGCCGGTCTCCAGAGTTCTCGCTGATAACGAGATCCGGACATGACCCTCCGGTTTTGCGACTTCCGGTCGCTCGCATGCAGCCTCTGCCGGTGTGAAAATCTGTCGCTTTTTGGTCGCCAGTTCCGAATGGTTGCGCGACCGCTGCTAGTCGCCGGTGTGCACCAGCCCTAACGCAGCGCCTCAAGAATACCATTCACCGATTTTCTTGCGCAGAACATCAAAAGAGTGTTTTGTTCTTTCTACCCACACGCAAGACTATCGTCTTTAGATGACATTTTCAGAATAACAAGGAGATACGGGGCCCATTTTTTAACTGTTATTTTATTTTACCCAGCCTTTCAATAATTGTAGTTGTGTGCGCGGCGACGCACGTAGACGTTCAGAAGTGCGCGCATAAGCGTTGTTCCGTAATTATTTGCTTGTATCGCTTTTTGATTTCCATCATGTTGTTATTTTGTTAACATTCCGCGTATTTGTGTTTTGTTTGTACGTGTTGTAGTGTTTCTTAGAGCATAGTTTGCGTTGTTGTGTCTTTCATCGCGTATCAGTGTTTTTCCTGTTATTTTTTTATCTGCTTGCTACTGGCCTTGTTTTATTTAAATGCTTGT
Organism: Rhipicephalus annulatus; assembly: GCA_013436015.1. Taxonomy (NCBI): domain Eukaryota; kingdom Metazoa; phylum Arthropoda; class Arachnida; order Ixodida; family Ixodidae; genus Rhipicephalus; species Rhipicephalus annulatus. Next base: position 47,919 of record WOVY01005348.1, read on the forward strand.
TTGTGTTTAGTCAAATGTCCGTGTCTGCTCTATAAGTGCGTCGGTCAGGCTCATACATCACCCCACGTGCAACCCCACATGGGTCGACCGACCTGCAAAAAATTTGAGGTGTACCACTTCGTGGCCTTTCAGGGTCCAGGCCGAAGCGTAAAGTGGAAGCCTGCGAGTCTGCCGCATGTAGATGCTGGGTCGGCGGGGCCTCCCCCGAAGTGTGTGGCAGTGGCGGATTACAATTTCATGTGCACCGCTAAAGTTTTCATTGTGGCCTGGTGAAGAGTGCTAAGAGGGTGTGTTGTTTAGAATTTCAACTTCGAATAAAAGTCTGGCTTCAAAGCGTCACATACTCATTTGCCATTAAGATGAGCGAAATTCTCTCATGAAACTGCTTGATCGTGTATTGGTTGAAATGACCGTAGTCCGGCAAAAGACAGTGGGAAACAATTCACGCGACAACTTCTTAAATGTATATATTATATTCTTATAGCTATATATTTAAAACTCGAGTGTTTGGGAATAGTGAAAACATATTTTGCCCAATTTAAATTCAGTTGCGTATTATAGGTTCATGCTGAGAAAATAAGCAACCTTTGGGGAATCACAATTTATATACTTCAGCAAAACAGCCAATATAACCATGGTTGGCCAACTACGGCATGATATTTTACACCGTATCTTTGTTATTTTGAAAAATATACTTACCTTTCATTTGTCCGGTAAGTAAGCTTAAGATTTTTTATGATTTGGCAAAGACTACTTCAAAAAAGTTAACATTGGCATTTGCAGCGGAGTGAATATATATATATATATATATATATATATATATATATATATATATATATATATATATATATATATATCCTAAGCTTATGAACAGGTAGAGAATAGTTAGTTATAAAGACTGTTGGAGCTCTTTTGTCTCCCCAAAACCATGATATTATTATGAGGAATACAGAAATTTCGACCATCCGAGGTTCTTGGAAGAACAGCTAAATCTAAGTACTTGGGCATCCAAAATTTGGTCTCCATCGAAATACCGCAGCCGCGGCGCGATTCGATCCCGCAGCCTTCAGGTGAGCAGTCCAGCGTCATAACGACTAGATCACCGTGGTGGGTGGCGAGAGTGTTCCACAGTCGGATTTAGCCTGTCTCATCATACCATCAGTATGCAGCTAGAACACTGCTATTTAACAAGGTCATGAGCTTCAATCAGAGTTTTGTTCGCAGTAATTACCTAGTTTACTTAAAGAGAGCATGCTGGTATCCCCTGTTTGCAAGCTAGTGACAACTCAAAGTCAAATTTTTGCTAAGAATTTATACGGCTAATAGGTTCGGTAATAAATGTGCGCCAATAAAAGCATTGCTGCTTTGGTTAGCATTTAAATAATAATTGTTTGGATTTAACCTCCCAAAACCACCATATCATCATTAAAGATCCCTCAGTGGCGGTATCCGGAAATTTCGACTTTCTCAGATCCTTTAGAGTTCACCTCAATCTAATCACTTGGGGCTCCACCATTTCCGGCTCCATCAAGAACGCGGCCTGTTTTATCTCTATCTGTATGGTTTATCTTCTACAACAGTTAAATCACACACACAGTTCGCACAGCACAGGGTTTGTCATGCCCGAATGTGTGCTCCGCTGGCCTACAAACATTTCCGAAAGAGTTTCGGTTTCGGGAAAAGGTGTCCGTGTGTGCAGGTCTGGGGGGGGGGCGTATTGCGAAAAAAGGAAGGGAGGTAATATCAGGTGAGACGGCACGCGTGCCGGCATATGGAAGCTTGTAGTAAACACATGCATCGCGCGCGTTCAATACGCATCCCAACTTAGAGAAGCGCCCTCTCAAATAGGCGTCTGAGCCACTGACGGTGGCAGAAGCAAAAACAAAGAAGTGAAGGATGAGGAGTCAATAGGTGGCTGAAGCACCACCGAGAAGAAAAAAAAATCGCGAGGCGTAAGGGCGGTGGGGGGGGGGGGGGTTGCCGGCACTTTAGTTCCGTGTGAGCGATACGGTGACACAGAGCGGTGGTTACGGCAAGAATAAAGAAAAACTTTGAAGCAACACCTTCTATTTAAGGACAGAATTATAGTAGGCACGTTGCTTATAAATGTACCCAGCCTGTAATCAGTCGATCCCTTTAGAATTACTAATTTATTGTTAAATTTCGGGCGACCCCTGTGCACAAACCTGCGCAGCCTCCATCTCGTCACTGATTAGCTCGGCGTGACACGGCTACTTGCTGCAACACATTTCCAATAAAGGACAGCGCCACCATCGCTTCAGCAGAGGCTTACGTCACGACTGCTCGCTCTAAAACCCAAGCTGCCTAGCTCGGTTTTCTGATTGTTTCTCTAACCTTTCGAGCGCAGCGACGGCATGCTTGTCCCGCTGCTGCTATGCCACGTTAATAACCAATCGTAACAATTCATGTTGGGATGCTTCCTTCGTTGACCCGGCATCACAAATTTTCAATGGGCTCACCTACTAATGTTTCTAGTTCGAAAAATAGCACATCGACTAAGATGTGCTCTATTTTCGAAAAAGGACGTACTTTCATTCCCAGTCTTCTTCGGGATCACAAAATGCGGAATGATCCCAGATTCATTCCAATTCCGGAGTGGCAACTGCGCAACACTGGTCCTATCACACATTTCTCGGCATTTGGAAACAATATATGATAGCCTTCGTCTAAACACCGCCTAGGGAACCGGCTCACGGTATAGCGTTTAGATCAAGCGGCAGGTCTACGTTTGAACAACCATGACTCGATTGAAATGGCTAAGAATATTTCGTTTGATTGTATGCTGATGAGCGTGCGCTCTGTGAACCCTGCAAGCTTTCTATTCACATTGATATTTTTAATTTGACTGTTAATTAGGACCTTCAGCTTGCCTCTCTCATCCCAGGTGTGCGATAAACTTTTTCTTTGAATAGCTGGACAACGATATTTCTACTTACATATGTGCTCCATGAACCGCTATGTGGTCACACGGAATATTTATCAGCTCGAAAAACTGCAGCTATACCTTGCATAGCTGTCACCCTAATTCACCTTTCGTTAAGCGTAACTTTTCTACTCGTTAGGACGGTTCACTCAGTGATGTACTGTATAAATGTATATGGTGGAGTCTCTACGAACACACGCCATGACCGAAAAGTCAGAAAACTAAGTGCGTTTTTCATGTTTTTCTCTGTATTAACATATAAACATTTTTTGCGCCTCTCTCCTGCCTTTCTGTCCCCCTTCCATGTCCCACGAAGAGTAGCACGTGAGCGATTTCAGTGCGCCGGCTAGGTTATTTTTAATAAAGTGTTTCTCTCTGAAACGGCAATTTGAATTTGAAATATTCTTATACCCTCCATGCTTAAAGCAAGGCTAGAAGCATGGTGGTGCGTTATCAACGCCTATGCTCCAAAACATGTGAAATGTTGTATTCAAGCGGCAAATAAATGATAGACAACAGTTGATGACGCGTAAATTTGTTTACTTTTATCTTATCAAGCATGCACCTTCATGAAATGTAAGCACCAAGAAGGTCAGGACTTGAAAAAAGAGTAAGTTTCATTTTTAAGAATTAGCGCACTACTTTAGTGTCCTCTTGCAGCAGAACACTTGTTCAATATTTTTTTTATGTAATTTTTAGTCCATAAAAATGGAGAGGCGAGAGAGATGGTACTGATCACGGTGTTAGAATCAGTACACCGTGGTACAGATTCATTACGGCGTAAACATTTTGTGGTGTTTCCTTTCTTGTCCTTGCCTTTTCTGGCGCTACATTGACGCTGTAATGATTCTGGCTAATCCTGAAATTGAATAATATTGTTATGTTGGGTTTAACGTCCCAAAACAACCACATGATGATGACAGACGCAGTAGTAGAAGACTCCAGAAACTTCGACAATCCTGAGGTTCTTTAACGTCCACCTAATTCTGAGCACACGAGCCTACAGCATTTTCACCTCCACCGAAAATGCTGCCGCCACAGGCGGGATTCGATCCCCTGACTTGTGGTTTAGCAGCTATAGTGCCTTAGCCACTAGACCACCATGGTGGAACAATGCTGAAATTGAATCGATGTTCTCATGTATCGCATAAGTAATGCTAGGGTCGTTAATTGTGACCAATTTAAACATTCCTTCAAAACGTCCACCTAAATCGTAAGAGGCTGGTGCGGAGGAGCGCTTCAAAGCCGGTGCACTCGAAATTTTGTGGCGTTAACAGTGCAGTTTTCTTATCAGGTCCCAAGACGCGGTAAAGAATGGGACCATGTGGGTGCTTTGGTACAAGTTAAGCCTATAAAGAGCGTGTGCTGTCAGGAAAAAAGAAACGCATTTCTGACGTAAACGGCCAAAACCACAGTCCGACAACAAAGCTAGAGAGGTAAGGAATAATAGCGCTCGTCGGTTACCAATCGTGGTGTCTTAAGATTTAAAAAAAAGAAACGCTTCCATAGTGCCTTAGCAATCTAGGACACGGTAGTACAGACACTGACATCACTGCCTCGGCACTGCATTTTTGTCGAGGTCACTCCTATGTATACTCCAGCCCAGAGGCGATTGTAGCTGCACCCAGGGAGACTCCTGTGAAAAGCTCTGTTGTGTGCGCCCCGCAAATCTTCTGCGACGGCGACGCTGCTCGCTTTTCTTTTATGGTGCCACACGGGGCCTCAGTCATCGTCACACCATTGTAGATGTCTCGAGGGGCTGCCAACTCAGACGAGTACATCATTTAACCATATGGTGTAGTAGCGCAAATTCACGGGGACGAAGAGGACAAGAAAACACGACACTCGCTACACTCGCAACTAATTTTTATTTCAGAAGCAGCACTTCATATATAACCCATAACCCTAGCGACACAGAAAAGAACTACGAACACTGAATCATTGCCAACAGAAGCTTTTGCGCCGACTCAAGCGATAGTACACGGCAGTTAAGCTTAGACACTTTTAGATGACATAACTAAAACAGCCCTGACGACGCTCAGACGAGTACAGACACTCAGACGAGTACTCACACTCACAGCTCAGACGAGTACTCACACTCACGTTAAACCAAGCTCAAATCGCTTGAAACCAATGATCGCCACTAACAATCCACGAAAATTGCCCATGTGCATGTGTACTGCATAATGAAACAACACAAAAGACTCGAGAATTCGATTTTAAGGTCAAGGGCCCTTTACGCTAGGCCGATATGAAGGCAAAAGAAGAGGCGAGTGCGCGAGATGCATACGAAGATGTGTCACCGAGATGAATGTCTCACAGTAATACTTAATTTTATCTTGAATCATACACACTTACAAAAAAAAGTAAGCAGAGGTTGCAGAAGCACGGTTTTTAATACATTCAGATGATTCAGGTTAGTACGCTTTATAAAAAAGTAACCAACCAGAATTCCTATTGCTTATTTGAATAAAGTAATTGATAAAATTTATTCACGCGGAATTGTGTGAGGACCAACTGGATTCTTTCGAAGTCGTCCTCGACCGCATGGTATTGAGAATTCTGTGAAGTGAAAAGTGAACAAATACCTTGGTCATTAGAACAATCAGTCCTGACTGTTACTTCAAAGCAGAATTAATGACATCTAACCTTTCCTCTGTTGGTTACGTCATGCGAGGCACCACTTCAATGAAAGGAAAATTTATGTTATCCGAAGAGGAATTTAAGAGAAAATAAAGAAAATAATAATGGGGGTTTACATCCCAAAACCACGGTGTCATCGTGAGGAGTTGCTTAGTAGAGGGCTGCGGAAATTCCGACCGCCCGGTGCTCTGTAAGGTGCGCTGACATCACACAGCACCCGAGCCTCTAATGTTTCACCTCCATCAAATTGCGACCGCCTTGGCCCGGATTGAACTCGTTTACTTTCGGTTCAGCTGCCAAAAACCATAACCACGGCTTCACAGAATCCCAGATAGATGAACAAGTGGATTAGGGTTCATAAGAAAGTAAAAAGGCAACAGAGCCAGAACGAACCTCCCCCCCCCCCAAAAAAAAAATGCCCCGTCTTCTTCTCGTTCTTTGTATTCGCTTTTGCACTGCCCCCTTTTTATTTTACTATGAACCCACTGCTCTCCTTCGGCGGAATATAACAGGAAGCGAGACCTTCCGTGTACTGAATGGCTCAATGATATGCTGAAGGTCACAGACAAGCTTCTTGATGAGCTTGAAGAGCTTGTTTGAAAATGTCTCATCTCAGTAATGATAATGTAGCCCTGGTTTCATTAGGAATTGTCCGTAACTCGACTGTTCTGAAGTACGGCAATTACTGTCCGCTAACTGCAACTAAGCAGTCACTAAAATGTAACCAAGTGCACTTACTTTACGACACACATTTATAACATTTCAATATATCAGCAACAAGGAGCCCACCTGTTGCTTTCCAGAATGCATCCTCGGCGGTGTTTAATTTATCTTTACGAACTGCTTTTTTTATCGTTTACCTCTTATTTACTGCCTCTTTCTGGTGAGAAGAAAATTGGCAGTGACGCGGAAAACCCATGCTACGTTTACTCTCTAAGTAAAGTTCAAGCTAAGTTTCATGCACGAGCCTTTAGAGAAACACGTCCATTGTGTTGAGACACACTGACACTAAGCCACATAACAATAGAGTGCACCGCAAGGCCCACACACATCGACAGCCCACACGTTACTAACCATCGGCACATGTTACACAGGTAGTGGGAGGCATGGCTTGCGGGCGAGGCCAAGCAGAGCCAAATAGCATTGCCTGACCAGGCCCCGCGAGCCGCGGTTGTTAGCAGAGCCCTGCGTGCATCTACTTTTTTTGCTGAATGAACTTTATTCCTCCTCCGGCAGTGAAATTAGTGCGAAAAAAAAGTCGAATTACCATTGACGACGGGTGCAAAGTAATACCTGAGCTCACTGAACATCATAACTCCGGACGCTCGTGTCGCTTATATACGAGAAATCAAAATAAAAATTAAATGTAGCGTCGCTTTTGAAGGTCACACTGTCACGTATCTCAGAGCGGGGCATACATGAGTTCAATATAGGCCTTTTAAAGCTTGTGCAATCAGAAAGGGACAAGAATAATACAGTCTGTCACAATGAAACAGACGAGGGCTCCACTACAGAACTACCGAAAATGTTATAGATTGCGACTATAGTAAGTCACATGCATTTCTTTATTTACATGCCAGCTCAGGTGCCTTGCTTGAAGCATGCAGCTAAACCAAAATGTTTCTTCCTTCACGAAAATAAATATCAACATATTGCCACCCCCCTCACCTCCACCTATCCCGCAAGTCCATGTACTTAGATTTAGGTGCACGTTACGTGGATTGTAGGCTACCTCGATTCAGTCAGGACAGCCGCGGTGGTGTAGCGGTTAGGGTGCTAAACGGCTGCCTCAGAAGTCGCGGGTTTGATCCCAGTATCGGCTGTCGCATTTCAGTGGAGGCAAAATGGCTGCGATGTCAGGGCACGTGACATAACCCGAGGTGGTCGAAATTTCCAGAGCCCTCGACATACGACGCTCCTCATAATAACATCCTGGTTTAGAATCAGATATTAATTATTGAATTCAGCTGAAGTGCTCCTACTTCAGCTAACCTAAAGTCCGAATTTCGATCAGTAGACACAAAGAGCCCACTTAAAGCAGCCTTGACAAAAAATTTTGAAGAAAACTTGTGAGATAGATTTTCGTGCAATACACGCATAATCTACGGTTCATTGCCTAAGAAAATTATCAAAATCAGTTATGAAGGACGCCCCGCCGCGGTGGTCTAGTGGCTAAGGTACTCGGCTGCTGACCCGCAGGGCGCGGGTTCGAATCCCGGCTGCGGCGGCTGCATTTCCGATGGAGGCGGAAATGTTGAAGGCCCGTGTGCTCAGATTTGGGTGCACGTTAAAGAACCCCAGGTGGTCTAAATTTCCGGAGCCCTCCACTACGGCGTCTCTCATAATCATATAGTGGTTTTGGGACGTTAAACCCCACATATCAATCAAATCAGTTATGAAGGACGTATCACGCGCTTCGCACGAAACACGCCTTTGGTTCTCGTAAAAATAACCAACCGCCGCTCGCGTCCCAAGTTTGTTTTGGCTGCCACGATCCTTGGGAGCACTCTATTCGAGCAGACCTTTTCAATTGAAAAAGCCGGCAGCTTGCCTGCATGATGGCAGTCGATATATTGCGACGCAGCCAGCAAGGAGCTAATCATGCTGTACATGATATTCGTGCTTTGATTGATGTTAAGACTTGACATTTACAATAGTCATACAGTCATGGCTTGCAATACCAGTTTGGTATGTATCAAGCTACCGAAACAGCCATGAGCGTAACGTGCAAGTCATGTTGCGCACGACATGTGATCATTTCCATATTACCACTTGCCATTTATGTTCGTAATACAGCCACGTCCCACCATACCAGGTTTGGTGTATATCAACCTATAAAAACGGCCATCAGCGCACCAAGAGTATGGCATTTAAATCATGTTTTACATGAAACGCACGCCATGATTTTCATATTAGCGCCTGTCATTCAGGTTGGTCATGCAGAAATGTCTCATCCAACCAAATTTTACACATTCCAAGTTAAGGAAACGGCTGCAGAAACAACACGACCATGACATGTAGTAAATCGCACATTTCAAGAAAAGTATGTCATAATTTGCATATTACAAGTCAATCTTGTTCGTCATGTAGTCATTTTATGTCATACCAGTTCTGGTATAAATGTCATTAACGATACGGTCTGGAGAGCACAAAGTCGTAGGCAGATAGATAGATAGATAGAGAGATAGATAGATAGATAGATAAATAGATAGATAGACGGATAGATAGATAAATAGATAGATAGATAACGTAGATTTTCAAAATAAGAACAGTGAAACAACATGTAGACAAGCCTCTCGTAATAGCAAATATATCATGGTTACAATTCAAGGAGATCATAAAATTTTCAGTGTTCAGTATTATTACTATATGCTTATTGAGTTCGTTCCACTTTTACAGGTAGAGATGAAGAGTATTTAAAAACATTTTTTTAGAAATGAATGGCACCGATGAGTACGGATGTCGTAACTTTGTAGAATATTCTCTGGAGAATGAAATATATTCGCATGTTCGGATTCGAAACTTACCCTTCACTATATTACAAGTGAACTTAAGGCGCACAATCTTATTTTTTACTGTTACACGTTTTATGCCTGCTTGGTGAAGTAACTGAGTAATAGGTGCAGGACCGTTACTATTAAAAATAAATCATACAGCTTTACTCTAAAGTCTTTACAGCTTAAGTGTGTTTGAACTCATTGACGCAATTCAGTAATTTAAGATCAATTGTATGGGCATAAAAAGGTTTTCTTGCTATTCGTAGCCGTTACAGCCCATTTGTCGTATTTCACAGCCATCTTTATACCTCAATGCAACCGGGGCTGCGAAAAAAGAGAATTCCAATCGGGACGTACGGAAGCCGATGCGGCAGGTGGCCAGGTATCGATCCAGGGCTAGAAGAGTGAGTGTTCCGATGTGAGCCGAGCCGAAGAAGAAGCCAATGAAGGCATAGGCCTGGCATCCCGAGTAACCGTAGATCCACCTGAAATGAGGCAAGTGCATTTGTCATATATGCACCGTAGCCAGGTGGAAGGGGGGGGGGGGTTGTGAGCGTGGGTCCTCATTGAAATTCTGATTAAGGGGGGTGTTTACCAAGGAAAAATAATTAAGCCGGTGTTTTTCACGGTTTATAACAAGTGCCCCTCCCCGTCCTCTGGCCGAAAATCGGAGCTAGCGGCTTGACGTGTACACTACGGCAATCAAGCATTCACGCCCCAGGCACTTACGCAAAGCTTACGCGCATATAGAAGTTCTGAGTGAAGTCTCGCCTGTGAACTTCTGTGTGTCGCGTTATCTTCATTTTTATCATTTTCCCCTTTCATTTATTTATTCATTATTTCACGTTAGCATCATTCTTTCTGGGCTCCCTTCATTGCAGCGCAATGTAGAAAAAAATGCAGTAGCTCAGTAATTCTTTATACCTCAATTTTTTCATAGAAACTCATTGGGTGTGTGAACAAACTTTTGCTGCGCATTCACGAGAAGCGAAAGAACCTGTAACGAGCTCAAAACTTTCTGTGCTGCCTAAACCTGACTTACGCGTGCTCATATGCGTGCACCATCGGGTATGCGTGCCTGAAGGTGTTTCCGAAGACGTGCAGCAACCTCTCTTCGAACTCCAGCGAAAACAAAGTACATTTATATAGCACAATTTTTTTTCACTACCACGCTTGAAGTAAACAGCACGTGGCATTTAGTGCGAAAGCTATCTGACCATATTTTTTTTACGTGGGTACCAAACACCAACGTGCTCTATAGCACGAGAGATTAGAGACGCCTGAAGATGCTATGGTTGTGAGGGGTGCTTTGTCATATTCACGTGCTGTCTGGTCTGAATGATGTGTAGGCGTATTGAACGTCAGAATACGCCACGCTTTCTCCATTCAGATGTAGCGTTTCGTCTTGCTTCACCACACTGAGGCCTCGTTTGGAACGACTCACATGGATCAGCACGGTTTGGAGCGAATGCTGTTATGAATGCACCATTTTGAGCAGCAGTGCAGAATTGGCGCAGAAAATTGAGAGAAGCCTTGCACTGTTAGTTCTTCGATAGAAAAGGAGAGTTTGCATATTAAAAGATGTTTTTTATTGAACAGGATCCAGAAAGCGACTATAGCCTAAGTTCAATGGTAATGGGAAGCACATCTACGTTTCTTTTATACGCATTAGGTTCTAGTCAATGCTGTTCAATAGGCGTTCGGAACAGTTCTTCAAAAATTTGCCTTGAAAAGCAAACGAGTCAGACCCTGGATCTGCTTGAATCGTAGCGAGCAAGACCATCCAGCCAATGGGCGTACTATGTAAATACTTCGAGAGTGAAACAACGCACACATCTCTAATCCCTTCAGTGTTTGACCAGCTCTTTTCGTGCCACCCATTTTTTCCATCCCGGTTCAATAAATATGATGATGCCGGGTACAAACAGGTTCAGGTTCTCCCCAACAAGATAATAATATGTTTGGTCTCAGGAACTGAAACCACGATATTATTAGGAGGCACGCTTTAGTGGAGGGCAGTGTTGCGGAGTTGCCACTCAGGCATTGGAATGATTCCAGAATCATGCCACATTTTCGCGACCACGGAATGGAGTGGGAACAAAGTTGGGATTGATTGATTGATTGATATGTGGGGTTGAACGTCCCAAAACCACAATATGATTATGAGAGACACCGTAGTGGAGGGCTCCGGAAATTTCGACCACCTGGGGTTCTTTAAGGTGCACCCGAATCTTAACACACGGGCCTACAACATTTCCGCCTCCATCGGAAATGCAGCCGCCGCAGCCGGAATTCGAACCCGCGACCTGCGGGACAGCAGCCGAGTACCTTAGCCACTAGACCACCGCGGCGGGGCGAACGAAATTGGGAGAATGCTTGGAGAAATGGAATGGGAATAGAATGAACCACATTTTGCCTGGATTGGAATGGGAATGGAATTGCGTCTTTTACTGAAAATAAAGCACGTTTTCGTCTACGTGCAGTTTTTTCAAACTTCAAACATTAGTAAATCAGTGCCGCGAAGTTAACAATGAAGCAGCATTTTTCGAAATGTCTTGGCTTATTGCAAGTACAATACATTTATAAGAAACGCGCCTACTACAAGTTTGTCCTTATATTGACTGTGTTCCTCTGAAGTTTACCTCTATTTTTGCATAACCGCAGTCGAGCGGAACTACAGCGGCAGCATGCGCCCCCCCCCCCCTTCCCCGTCATCGTTACCCCGTGTGAGTTTTTCACCATCGGCGGAACCCTATAGCTACGATCCCTAGCCATCAGCTGTCTTCACACCCTTCACGTCTTTGTGCTAGCTTATGTCACCGTCGGACCAGTCGGACTCATGTTCAATAAAACGCTTCAAGTGTATTAACGCTGGCGCGATCCTTTTGTTCACTGCAATATAACCTCGTACCCTCCCCCTATTTTGCCATACTGCCTCCCACCCCTCTTTCAAGACACATGAGCGTCTTCTCCCGTAATTTCGTCGGCGGAGGTCTCTAGGTCAACGCGGCACACATTCGTACATGATGAACTTTGTGCACTCCCCCTTTGCACTGAGAGACAGAGAGAATAAACTTTTGAAAGTATTGGTTCCGAAAGCTGCCTGAAGCAGGAAAGCCCTCGTAATCTCGACCACGGCGCCACCTCCCCGATTCCCGACGAAAACCGATCCGCCATACTAAACCCACATTCACTCTCTTCTTGGGGGGGGGGGGGGCGTGTTGGCGGCTACAGAAGCACTACAACAGAGCACTACAACACTGGCTCTTTCGTCCAGTGGTTCACGCTTGAACAGTTCATGCTAGTGAAGGGTAACACATATATAAGTAGACGGCAATTGCCTTAACTCACTTTTTTAGAACGAACCATTGATAGAGCTGTCCAGCCACAATTCGTGTTTTAAATGTAAACGGAAAATCGATCATTTAGCTCTCAACAATTCGTTGAAAAATTTCGATGAATACAACCAAAATAAAGTTCTTTTAGCACCTTGTAGTGCTTGCGACCTTTATTAAAGTATTTAAAAATCTCGAGGACGCTTAAGCACTTTCTGTTGCAAACCTAGTGACCAAAGAACTTGTGACTGATTGCCGAATGTGTTCGGAAGATCAGGTGGACGGGAAACCAAGCCCGGGAAATCAAACGTTCGTGCATCTCGAGCGTATAACTGGTCATCCCACACTGCCAGTGCTCCGGAGTGGTATCATTTCATTTCTGTCGTTATTGTTTTTTTGTATCTTCACTTGCTCCAACGTCTCGGAACATATCTGTATTCGCATCGACAAGCAAAGAGGATATTGGGGAGTATTTTACCACGTTTAAAACATTCTACTGTAATATTATGATTAAATTTGTCATGTATAGGCCAGAGTACATGCTCTATCGGAGTCGAAGGCCACAACACTTTGTCTGGGTCTACCTCAGTTAGCCAAAGACAAGAATAGGCGTAATGTAAAAGTGGAAACAATGTTCCAATTTGTAAAAAAAGAAACCGCGGTATAAGATGGCGTACGAACAAATGCATTATCCCAAAATATACTGGAGGTCAAAACAAATTATTCTTGCACGTTGGTTCTCACTGATACCCCAAACGAAAGGAACGAATGCTCTATGCACGGCCTGATATTTTATCTCACGAGCAGTTTAGTATCTAACAAACGTAAATAACCTTTGCGACAAGAAAAAGTCACAGCTTCGCCACAAAAGCGAAGTAAATAACGCGATGGCAACAAATTGGAAGGTCACGAGAAGATTGGAAAGCCCATCAAAACGTGCCCCGCGTTTCTCACCCAGAAATGACACAAGAAACGTACTCACACAGATGCAGGCGAATGAGCGTCTCAGTTGTTACTTCGCCGTGTCTGAATAGCGTGCCCTTTTCGCAAGCGGAGAGTGCAATGATTGCAGTGGCCTTTGTACTCCTGGTAACTACAGCAGAATCGCTCCAGGTAAAGCGCGAGGCCAGCCAAGGCGTACGATCCTCCTCTCCTCCCCACCGCGAGATGAGGACGCGCGGAGGAGCGTCGCTCCTCTTTTCTAAGAGGGGCAAAGTACGCATGAGAGATCAGAGCGAGCGCTGCCGCGCGCTCATTGCACCATCTTGCTTGCAATGCTGAAAACAAAATTCAACCCATGGTGCCCGTCAGCAACAGTAAGTGATAGATATTAATAGCTTGCCATTGGAACGGTGGAGGGCGTGCTCCTCTGTGGGTCAATAGCTGACGCTTCGCTCTCACGACGGAGAGGTGAGAGCGAGCAGCCTACTAAATGAGCAGCCTAGCAGAGAACTGCTCCGGGAATTAGTAGGGTGGCTTTACTGCACGACATATGCTACCAAAGTAGTAGCCCTCGACCTTGATAACGCGTTTTTATTGTTTTTGCAGTTATTAATGCATCTCATGACCCCATAATCATGGCGTCATTGATTCTCAACCTAATAAAAGAGTCAAGATGCATTTACTACAATGATGAATTCACAGAATGGAATTGAATGGTCTCGCCAATCCTAGAGTGAGAGTTAGCCAGTTATTTTCATTGTGAGGAATTACAAGGAATGGAATTGCGTCTAATCCCGATTCCCCGGAGTGTAACTGGGATAGAATGGAGGCCTTATTTCGCAACACTGTTGGAGGGATCCACATTTACTCTGGTCACCTGTGGTTTTTCAATGTATACTGTCGTCGAGCTCTAAGCAGGCTTTTCGAGAATCCTAGTGGAATAAACAGAAAAAGGCAGATGAACCGTCCATATGAGTCCACGAGGATGAAAATCTATAGTTTACGCTCAGTAATAAAAAAATATGTGTAACAGTGCAGCATAATGCAGTGTTATAATATTTTTCATACCTTTATAGCGATAAAAGTCTAAATAAAATGGGCCATGAAGTGGCGCAATTATATAGAAGATGTTAGCCGCCGCGTACGCGTGTAACTATGGACCGAGCAAAATAAACAATTATTCTGAGCAAGCACAATGCACGTCTCAGATGAGCGGCCTCATTTCTTTAGAAGCCCGTGGGAAACGGCATCTCTTGTACATGTTGGATTAAGCTGCGCGAACTCTTTGCGTTTGGGTCTGATAGCTTGACCTGCCACTACACTTCGGCTACTGTTTGAGTGCCCTGCGGCACCATGTGTTTGTGCGCATTCCTTTAGCACATGTCACCGGATGTGTAGAATATCACAGTACATACTTATGTATGAGCACTCAGTCAGCGAAATTCGGTGTATTTTTATGGTGTGAACGTAGGGGTGAATTTGTAAGTTCCCTTCCTGACGTGTAAAACTCACTCCACACCGATGCAGGCGGACTTGATTGATAAGCTTGAAAAAATACAAAACAGAGCTGCGCGGTTTGTTTTAGGGCGGTACGAGCGGAGAGACAGCTGCAGTGCTATGAAAGCTGAATTGGGTTGGGAATTGCTTTCTTTACGCAGGAAAAAACTGCGTTTGAAGTTTTTCTTTTCTGTTTTTCATGGGCGGACTGGGATTGACCGTAATAACTATTTCAGTGAACCCAGCTACATATCTAGTCGACATGGCCACCGACGCAAAGTGAAAGAGTATCGAGCAAGAACGACCATGTTTTACAATTCCTTTTTTGTGATGACCATTAGAGATTGGAACCGGCTGCAAGACAAGCAAGTGTGCTGTATAAACGAAGAATTGTTTTATTCCAGTCTGTAACCCCCCTGCTGTAACGCCTTTTTGAGCAAAGCGAGGCACTCACCGAATAAAGAATAAAAGAAAGAATTTCAAAACGGTCCCATCGGCCACATAGCGCCATCTATTATAAGATATGCGTGTCAGTTTTAATTCGGTGTGTGAGTTTACATGAACTGAATGATGCAGTAAACAAGAAGAGTGAAATGATTCTTATTCGGTGGCATTCGTATGCTTCATGACGATGCTTCAGTTCACAGGCGAGTGTTGCGAATGCTGCATGCAAAGATATGTTGCTTCGATGAGATTAGTCACCCATCTTATATTCCTGGCCAGGCACCCAGTCACTATCTCTTTTCAAAGAAGAACAAAGCTCAACGCAAAAATATATGAATAAGAAAAATGCAACTGGTTATGTAGTAAAGCATGCATTGATTGATGGATATGTGGGGTTTAACGTCCCAAAACAACTACATGATTATGAGAGACGCCGTAGTGGAGTGCTCCGGAAATTTCGACCACCTGGGGTTCTTTAACGTGCGCCCAAATCTGAGCACACGGGCCTGCATTATTTCCGCCTCCATCGGGAATCAGCCTCCGCAGCCGGGATTTGAGCCCGCGACTTGCGGGTCAGCAGCCGAGTACCGTAGCCACTAGACCACCGCGGCGGGGCAAGTAAAGAATGCAGTCCGCAGACATACTCATGAAAAAATCAAGACGACATTTTGAAGGCAAGAAAATGATCCTTCGGTTGTGTGAAAGTCCCTTTGAAGTGAAGAGAGATTAAGTTAGGAAGTGAAACAGTTGTTCCTATTTCACTGCCAATAAAAGGTCGCCATACGTTTTAACATATAGTTTTTCAAATTTTCCTCAACTACTGGTTTCCAAATTTTTTGTTGGTTAGTGCGTCTTCACTTATTAGGCTGAGATGTGGTCGCATATAGTTTATTCTTTCCAGCATTTAGTGTTGCAAAGTGTCGCTATATATATTTTGGGAGAATGTGACAGCAAAGAACAAAAAAAAAAGAAGGTGGGTCTGCCCAATAAGTGTCTTCACTTATGCACTTGGAAAACATAATGGCAATGCAGCTAAAGTTATTCTATTTATTTTCAATTCAGTTGATCAGTTATAAAAGAAAATAAAGAAAGACAAATAAACGATCCTCACCAGCGAAGAAACACTTGTCACTGAAAAGATATCTTAAAATGCGGTAATAAAACCAGCGTCACAAGTTGATCAGGCAGAATATACATTCCACTATGGTTTCCGGACAACAAACAATACTTGAAGCCGTTAACACGTGTAATAAATTTGGTCATAGTAGCAAATGGCGCTTTCTGCTAATTTCTGGTAAAACGCAGCCAAATTCATATTGCTGAACATTGCCTGGAGTACGTCCTACTATATTTGTGTGCTGTATAATTGCTTCATTGGGACACCTAATTTCACTAACGCTTGAAGCAATTAAACTGCGTCAAAAATTCTTATAAACACTTGTATAGTGGTTCGCAAAACATTCATCAGGAATGTTTCTAAATTGAACAATAAGATATTAGTGTTTTTCTGCTTACTACGGATGCCTGCAGAATTTAAGAAAATACGACGCGATATGGCCACTCGCGTGCCAGTGCGCACAATGATTCCAGTGCTCCTATAGTGTTCAGCAGCAAACGACCCAGTCGCACTGTCTCCACTGCAGGGCCGTGGTGATAGTGATGGGTGTGCAACAAACAGGTTTAGCTAATGGCAATACAAGCGACGACTGCTTGTGTTCCATGTATATGGTATATGCTAAGTGTGCCAAATTATAATACGCAGTGCATTTTACAGCTTACAACTTCGACCTTAAAGCTATTCAATATAGCTTCCACGTTGCCTCAAACTAAAGAACTTCAACCATCTCCCGCTAGAGGGAACCATGTGTAAATGCGAAGCAGTGGGCGCTAACTCATACACTCACGGCGACGTTGACGCTGGGGCTAATGAAACAAAAGCCACGTAAAGACGTACTTGACTCAATTAAGAACGCGCGATCCAGTGGGTTAATATGCAGGGTGGGTAGTGAATGGTTGTGCAGCGCGAGCAGTCGATTTTTTACTAACAGACTCTGCCTAGGTCGGCCTTGCGGGGTTAGAGAGCAGAGAGGAGCGACAGTTTTGCGACTGTGTTCCTGGGCCGGCACAAGACGCAAGCATGCGGCACGAAGCGCGATTGTGCGCAGCGGTGGTATGCAGAGCAACAGCGTTACACATGATATTGAAAGAGCTACTTCGAATCTAAAAGGAATATTTGCGCCAGCATTCTTCTAATTCTCCAAAGTATTGTTGAAGTACGTTGAGCTATGAGAAAAATACAAATTTTTTGTAAAACAGCATTTATGTAATACCTAACTATTAGATCAAAAATTTTCACGAGATGACTATTACTTCTCTCACAACTTCGGACATTTCAACTTACCATTCGGCTGTCTATATAATTCCTGTATATGAAATATTTGTCTCTTTAGCAACCATTATGCATTGCTTATACAACACTAAAAACAAACGACACAAGCAGAACAAAAACAAGAAACACAGCAACATTTTTGCCTGCTTCAACGTAAAAAGTTGATTTATACTTAAGAAAATATTTTGTCACTGCGATTCAACTTAGTTTACCTAGAGGAAGCTTCATGACGACAACATGGTTTTCTTTTCAGATGGCAAGCTTTCAGGTAGCTGCTGATTTGCTTCCTTGAAGTACGTTTATCCAGTAGATTCAATTTCAGTGTTGCATGCAAATGACAAGGAGGCACGGTGCAGTGTGGCGCCGTGGACTGATTTTAACTAGATGGGGATCTTTGATATGCACCCATATCTATCTTTATTTTGGTCTCACCAGAATGCTGGCGAGATACAAAGACACGTGTTCGAAGCAATACTTTAGCAATTAAACTATCATTACAGCTAATGTACAGTAGATGCTGCCAATATGATCCCTGTTCAAAAACCAATTTCAATGAATGTATGTATACTTGGCTACTGCACCAGATATCTGAAGTTGTGACCGACGGGCATCGAGTTTCAAGCTGTACGTTGGACTCGCTTGCGTACAGGGCTGTCAAAACTATGAAAATGGCCATGATTAAAACATCGAGCATTAAAATTACATCATGAATTCTCGAACAAGACAGGAGACAACAATGAGGTGCCCTCCTCCAGGTATCATGAAAACAATCTTCTACCTGAAAAGGCAATTGAGAACAAAAAGTGGCGAGATCTCACTTTGAAATTTCAGAGAAATGTTTACCAATTAGCACGTATACGCGCTAGTTTTTTATAAAAGTTCGAGGCAACCAAAACCTGAATATACCAGGCTTAGTTTTCATTTGAAGCCGCTTCAAAGACACCCTTTTCCCCAATGAAGATGCACAGCGTGGGAATACTGAAAACATTCCCATTTATGATTACTCCTCTTGTGCTGATTCCATATAAAATATCAAAGACGATATCTTTAGCGGTGCCAGAGTGCTACTATTTGTAAAATGCGAGATTTCAGCTATTCATCTCATCTCAGGAAACTTCGTTTAGATTGAATCATTTTGAGGCCTGAGGCCTGAAGAACCACGGATGACAGCTTACCACGAAGATGTAGGATTGATGCGAGGGTATATTTCGAAAGAGTTCCTTTGCCAGCCTCAGTAAAGGAGCGCTTTTTTGGTTAGGAAGAAATTTCACATGCATTGTTTTAAGACGCTCGTCGCAAATATAATGTTTCCGGCCATTGAAGTAAACAGCGTTTATGAGATGCACGTAGTTTATAAGCCTCGTTGGTAACACACACGTGCAGAGGGTCTCCATATTTAGATTTCAGCGCAAGTGTTTATGGGAAAACTGCGGAAAGTGACATATTTGCTGATCCTAAAGGCGTGAATGCCACCCGCTTTGCATCGATGAAGTCGTCATTGTGGGCTGCTTGTCCAACTTGTCCTGAACTTAATGGTACAAGAAGGGAAATCTGGGCTAGTTGGTAATAATTCATTTTTCGATAACTCACAGTGCAAGAAGGACGAAGACGCAGGTGAAGGATAAGAGAACGCGAGTGCTGACTCTCAACTAAACTTTATTAAATTCACTTTGACATTATTTCCCGTCCTTTCCTTCAGCAAGTCATCGGTGAATCCTAGATGCTGTTTACGAAGTTGGGCCTGAATTCCTAAGTCCCTTGGCGTGTAAACCCACACACGCAATATCGTAGGCAAGGGCGATGAGAACTACGAGGAAAACCGCACTGGCAGCTATTACCACTGAAAGCCTACAGTGTAAGGTTCTGATACTCCAAGGCCAATCTTCACAGAATCGTAAGAAAAGTTCTATTACATAATTATACGAATCCTGTGTGGAAGAAAAAGTTCACTTTCATTGCCAGTTTTACATTGCAATTTCTTCACGACAATAATCGCTAAATATATGAAGGCTTTGCCCCAGAAGATTTGAGATGGTACATTCAACTGGTTGTTTTCGTGTGCACTAAAGCACTAAAAATGTACATAGCAAAGTAACTATGCCGTGTAACCAAAATAATTAGGCCAATACATGATCAGGGAGGGGAAACATAACCTGGATCTCTGTTTATTCTTGTTCAGAACCTTAAAACTCCTGAATTTACCACATTTAAATACTGCGTCTATTAGCGACCAGTTTAATGTACCAGCAGATATCTCTACCAGGCCCATAGCCAGGAATTCTTTTTTTTTTTTTTTGGTGGCAGGGGTGGCCCATTTGCTGAAGGCCTTGAAAAACACCATTTTTTTACAGTTATTTTCAAACATTTACAACCCTTGCAATCGCATATAAAAAGGGCACCCCTCCCTTCTCCCCTTCAGCAACGGGCCTGGTCTCTGCTTCGTGCTGCACTTGGGAAAAGCGACATTGTCATCCAAAACAAATTGCTCACCATTCACACGCTCCTTATAAAAACAATTTGAATATAGAAATTTAGCACCAGATACGTGCGATATATGCAATGCTGAAGTGAATGTATCGAAGCGCCCAAGTTAATCCTGGTTTCTGATACATTTCAGCTGCGGATAGCTGAAAAACTGGACTGCTCTTATAGGTTACGTTGCAACGTATGTAAGAAAACGTAACAGCAAAATGAAAGATGCATCGTTCCATCGTGTTCTCAGCAAAGGTTCCCTCACAGAATGATTTCACAACATGATCGGACCTATCAATCATATTTACGTGCAACGCCTATTGGGACTGCATGGGTAAACAGGGGAAAGACTTGCAATTTCCTTTCTTCTTCAGCTATAAATGTCAATGCATGGTGCTAAGTGGTAGCTTGTTTCGAAACCCGTATTCAGTTTGTACAGCAACAATATTGTGGAAACGTGCAGCTGACTCGAATGTACGAAGTGTAAAGAAAATCATGTGACTTTGTTCATCTGCAATGCCTTTGAATTAGCATTGAGCAGTTGACTGCCTATTTATGTGCAGAGAAAACAGACCTAGAACTAGGGGCTGAAGACCTGCTCCTTGGAATGTATTGTGCAGAGGATGTAGGAGCTGGGTATGAACGAGATGAATACAATACACCCAGGCCTGAAAGCCCCGAGTATGGTGTTGACGTAATGCTCGATGAAGGCTGCATTGATAAACCTGGCATTGCAGGCTGTGAATACTCTGGTGATACCACCAATGAAGGTACTATTTTTTATTTTAATCATAGATTTCGTCCACCTTAATATGCCACCATGTGCATTATTGGAACTTTTTAATACTGTCACGGTAAACAAGACATATTTAGGTTGTAACTCTCAACCATAGGTCAGGAAACTCACTCATGAGTCGACTCACTCGGACTCGGATCAACGCGTGGAGCACAACTACATTCTTGTTTTTTCATGAGCGACACTTTGAGTGATGCGCTAGTGGGAATGAATAATTGTGAATGAATAATTTACATCGAAGTAATTGACAACCGGCCAGAACTTATCACAGGGTACTGATGGAAATCGAAAGGCTGTGAATTATAGCTACATAATTAAGCATTCTTTCAATAATATGACTATAATTGTCAAATGGAGCTTAAAAAATGGTGGTCCGTGTGGCCTGATGAACCATTCGTAACCGAAACTCTGCGGCACTGGTGTAGCGGTGTCAGTGTTTAGCTGCTGACTGGAGTGCTATGGCTTTGATACCAGCCGTGGCCATCGCATTGTGATGGAGGTGAAATGCCCTTGGCTTATGTATTGTGCAGGGTCGTTGCATCTTTAAAAAACAACAAATGGTCAAAAGTTTTGGAGCCTTGCACTGCGGCATGCCTCAAAACCATACCGTGGTTTTGGCTTGTGAAACCCTGCACATTATGAGTATAGTACTTGGTAAGCCAAATGACAAGCGGGTTAGGGGGTGACGGAAGGTTAGGTGGGCAGATGAGATTAATACGTTGGCGGGTATAAATTGGCAGCAGCAAGCACAGGACCAGGTTAACTGGCGGAACATGGGAGAGGCCTTTGTCCTGCAGTGGACGTAGTCAGGCTGATGATGATGATGATGATGATGATGAAGCCAAATGAGCCGTTTCAGTTGCTGTATTTTGAGATCATCACTTTAGGCGGCACCCTTTCCTTGCGTGAAATATCATGTGACATGTTCGACATTAAAATCAACTGCTTGGCTGTAACGCCATTGCTGCATTGTTGTGATTTTGAGCGTTTAAGAACACACAAGTGAGCACACTGCATAAGCAGAGAGCGACCTAAGTGTAGTGTTTTGAAGTGTAGCAGCCTCCACACGGTGGCTAAGCTTGGATGTGGCCGCTTGAACTATCGGTAGTGTTGAAAGTGGTTCAAGTTTTCTGGTGTAACTTTTCAAAAGGCAGCGCAACTAAAATTGCAGGCTTGTGTGAAATGTGTTTATGCAGAAAGTTTACGTAAGCATACTCAAGAGAGTCAAGCTTTGTTGCATTGCCACAGCAACAGTGTCTCATGATGAGTGAATTCAGCGTAGTAAAAAGAGGACAGAGGTAAAGGAGGGACACCAGCACTGTGTCCATTCTTTATCTGTTAACTTTATCATACCACGCTGAATCCACTCATCCCGTTTTGGGGGAAATGTGGCAATGAAAACTAGTTTTGTTATTTCAACAATTTTTTAGGTGTCTTCTTCATGCATTTCTCATAGTTTGTGATAGCTTTTGAACCCAGCAGATTAGTAAAATGTGTTTTCCTTAACTTCAAGTACTTATATTGCTTAATACTTTATGATGGCGTCAAACATGAACATGATCTCAGGATATCAGGAAAAATGAGTTGAAACACTTAACATGCAATTTTGCCAAATTCACACTTGCCGTTGCCACAATCTTCCTTAACAGCATCTAATTTGCCCAAATGTCACTTCTTCTGCAACATCGTCTTATTATTTCACCGGCACGGGATCAGCCATGCATGAAGTGCCCGTTTCATTCTGCTGTCATGGTGAGCCCACCTTTGACAATGCTCCTTACATTATTGTTTATCAACTTACAGCTGCCACACCGGGAAGGCCTGCACAAGAGCCTACAAAGGCACCAGCAGCTCGATCACCACTTGCAGGTGAGCAAACAATATATATAAAAGTTCATGGCTGGGGCTTTCAGACACCACTAAAAATAAAGTTTTATGTGAATGCAAACAAGCCTGGCTTCAAGTTGCATATAAAAAAATAATACCTCAGCTGTAACATAGAAAAACAAAATAATTGTGACAAGAGTAGCGATGGATACAATTCCGCTGAATATGAATTGCAATAAGGCGAGCTAAGTAAACTGATGCTGAATGCATCTTAAGCGTGGTGGAGCAGTACTTGGTGGGATTTGTTCTGAGCAGCCCACATTACGTGAGGTTTGATAAGTTTGAATCCAGAATGCACTCACTCAAGCTGACTTGACGTAATTTTTTAATTCCAAGTGAGTCATGCCAAGAACCTCTTTGGCAAGTGTACGAGCCCCAAACTTAAAAGGTACACAGGAACCCTGGTTATACGGCTTGAACCATTATATATTCAAAAACAAGGGACAGTAGGTTACTATTGGAAATGGCAGCAAATATTCAGTTGAAGGTGCGAGTGAATCCTTATTGTTAACTTTTTAAGAATTCAAATCTAACAAGCATCTTTTTATCTATAAATTGAGTTCAAAAGTCATGTTTTATCAGAAGAGTGTGGCAGTGTCATAGTCTTCAGTGCACGACGAAAGAGAGCGTGTTGCATTTGTTTCTTTGTGAAGCACAAGTGGCGATGTGCTGCCGTTGAAGTGGTAGGGCACCCAAGAAAAAAGTAACTGAAGTTTCTAGGGTTAAATTAATTGCTTCTTCGAAACAAGCCTGTCCCATGTAACTTGCCTAGTCATTTAGAGTGCAAAATCTTTGCACTCGATATTCACTCTTGCACTCTTTGCAAAGCCATTTAGAGGCAATCTTCGCGCAGTATGCTAATAGCAGAGCTTAGCACATTTTTGTGATGTCCCCAAGCTTCTTCATGGTCGACAAAACACCCACGCCTACAAAGCAAAAAGGCAGCCTATTCGTCGAGTATGAAAGTAGCGAACTTACGCTTCTTTATTGTCTGCTGCGCTCATAATTTAGCTGTGTTTTGTGAATTTCGTCAGGTGGCGTAAAAACACCACTATAGCTGCATCACGAAAAAAAGTGACTTTTGAAAGTGCTTTCAAGGGCAGGTAACTTTTTATGGTAAAGATAGTTACACCTTGTCCTTCTGGTGAGCTCGAGGAATGTGATTGTGAGTGCCGCAATTAGAGGGAGGACATCTTCAGATGTATGTTGACCAAAAAAAAAAGGCTTCTACGTGACCACGTGCGAAATCATACAAAAAATACATATCTGAATGAGAATCTTTTCAATCACTTGAAGGTAATCCTTGTGGATAGAGCTTGTGTGCCAACACTCAGTACATTGGTTCACAATACTGAGTAATATTTAGTTCAGAAAAAAAATATAGGACAGTGGCACTTCTTAATAACATTATCATAATAAATTACAAATGAATACCATTTTCTTTTCCCTTAGAGTTCCCAAACACCAAGAGCCAGCAGAGTGTTGCGGAACAAGTTTTCGGGACGTCTGCAAGTACCTCTGCCTCTCCAGCTGTCACCTCTACCACTCCAGTGTCGCCCGCAAGCACCAGGAAGACACCAATAAGAAGTAAGTTTCAAAGCATACAAGACAAATAGAAAGACGTACACAGTTAAACCCCTTTACAAAAGGCATGATTTGGGCAGAAATTTTCGTTTTTTATATGAGATGTCTTTTATAAGCAAAGTACTTCGTATGCATTTCTTATCAACCCGTAATTTAGTGTAGGCACACACGTGAACGACGGCAGTGGCAGCCATGACGGCAAAAACCAGCCGAGATTGTCCTTATAATTGCTATCGCAATAAAAACACACAAAACGAGCGCACAAGTATACGCAAGACAAGAGCGAACAACTGTCGCAATTCTTGCTGCATCCGTGTGTCAGCAGCGTGCTCCTTACGTAAAAGCGGCTGCGTGCAAAGTGACGTTCGTCCTCTCCCGAATCACACGAGTTCGATAAGCGCGCGCACAGGAGAGACCACGCTCCAATTCGTGCAGTCGACGACCTTTAGAGCGCGCCTAACGCGAGCCCGTCATGCCATCTCGCCACTGGTAACAAAAACCCACTAAAGTTTTGAAGCTCTAAGGACTGCCAAATGGTTATGGTGTATATAAATGACTTGCCGTTAGCGTTCCCGACAACGAACGAACCGTGATATAGTTATTTGCGTCGCGCGCTTGGAATCTTGAAGTTGCTGGTTGGATTCCGCGCGACGAATACTTTCTATCATGTTTTTTTGTAATCTGATAGTATACAATATTCAACGTCACTTGCATGACGAAAGTACGTCAATGGAGTCGTGATGGACCCCGGCGTGAAACACATTCATGTTAATAAAGCAAATCATTCAGGCTGAAAGTGCTGCTGTCCCAGAACTGGAATTAGTATTTTAGAGTAGCAAAAGTACCTGAAGCGCACGGCATTTATTTCATATTGGTGTACAACTGCAGTAGACTTTGATTATTTCACAAAACATGCAAATATGGTCATTCTAGATTAAGATGAGACGAAACGGAATGAAATTACAGCTGAAAATTTATCCTTCGAAATTACTGAAGGTAGAAAGATATATGCAAATTATCGGTGGTATTACATCTTACTGACACGGGACCCTCGCTAAAATTTGCCTTTGTAAACTGGCTCTAATTGCGTCAAGGATGCTACGCTGCATGTAATCGCGTAATCGCGGAGTGGTCTAATAATGGTGGTAGCGTCAACACAATATTCCAGCAGTTTGAGCAACAGTTTAGAAGAAATACGCAATGACAGGGCTTCTGCAGAACGAATGCGACTGCATGCGTGAATGGTGTCCGTATCAAGACATGCGCTGGCAGCTTCATTCATTCGTTCACTCAAGCTCAGGGCCTTTTGTGCATGCCTTAAGGAGAAGTAATATAAGTTTTATTACGCGCATGAAACGCTGAACTGACACATGGCGCGTTTTCTTTTCTGAAACGAGGAAATGTCATTAGTGATAACGCATTCTCTGTACACTTACCTGCCAGAGAAGCTGGCTGAAGCCGAAAATGGGCAGCCAATGAGTATGCCGAAGTCAGAGGCCGCCAGGCTGATGAGGAGCAGGCTCGTGGGGTCCATCACCGAGGACACACACGCGTACATGGCCAGGATTATGCCGTTTCCCACGCTGCCGACCAACCCTACAAAGGAAACCATGGAAAAGACTCATCAACATGCATATTTATTACGACAGATAAATATCAATAAGGTTTGATGCATACGCTGAATTCTTTCGTTTTCCATGCTACAAACAAAACAAGTTGGAAGGTCTGCTCGCGGTTGTACATTTCTTTGATACGCAAGGGGGCGACCATTTTTTTATCGTACCCGGTGTGATGTCTTGGTCACAACATAAGAATGACTGTACCATGTGAACAGATCGGGGTGCACGTTAAAGAACCCCAGGTGGTCAAAATTTCCACAGCCCTCCACTACGGCGTCTCTCATAATCATGTCATGCTTTTGGGACGTTAAACTCCGCAAATAAATGAAGAATAAATGTACACTGCACGCATAAATCTACACTGTGCTTTTTATTTGCATGACTACAGCTAGAAGTAGTTCGCGAAGTAATTGGCGATTATGGTGACTCTCAGGCGATAAGTATTATGAATCTCATTGACGGAAGAAACATCTTCCGGGATGCAAGTTGCTGCGGCCGAAACAATCTAGCGATAAACACTCCGAGTGCCTGCCGCTTCAGTGTCCTAAAGCGGCACAATTGCAAGATTCTATGGCATTGAATTTTCCCTTTTCTGCAACCTCACCCCCAACGCCTTACCCGAGTGCCAGCAGCAGGGAATCGCTGCGCTTCTTAGATGACATGCACAATAGCACCGAAGCATTGCGTATCTACAAGTTTGTGTGCAAGGTGTTCTTACGTTTTGACGCCGCCTTTCTGTCCACCTCGGTGGAACAGTGTCTACGGTACTCGGCATCTGACCGAGAAGGTCGCGGGTTAGACCCAGATCGTGGCGGTCACATTTCCATGAAGGTGAAATCGTATAGGCCAGTGTACTGTGCGACGTATGTGCACGTTAAACAGCACATGATGGCGAAAGTTTCCGGTGACTTTCACGAAGGCGTCTCTGTTAATCATGTAATGGCGTTTGCAACGTGAAACCCAAGACACCGCCCTTCCGTCCAGAGCATGCATCGGGAGAGTGTGTAGTGTGGCAGGTTCGCTCATAACAAAAGAACGAGGAAGAATCAGTGACGACAACTTTAAAACGAATCCCAGCATATCAACGAGGTGAATGATGAAGAGTGGGGCGAAGCTCTCCGCAGGCCTTCGTTGTGGTAAAACAAGTGCGCATGCGTAAATTAGGCAAACGAGGAATCGAGCAATTGGCAAACGTCAGTGCGTCATCCACCAACATTTGGAAGCTCAACATCGTTCAGAAGTTCGAGACCAGATCGCCCGAAATGGACGCACGGGTGGACGCAGGGACAGGCTGACGGACGCCCCCCCCCACCCCACTCATCATCATTCACTCTGTAGATATGCTGTGACACCGTTTTTATTCACTTGGAACTGGTCATACTACGACACAATGGAACTGGTTACTACGACGACTACGATAACACGGGACGTACAACCCGCAGCCTAAAGCGCTTCGCCCCTAAAATATCTCCTGATATCATGCACCAAGCTGTTAGCTTTGTATCACAGAAGCCACACCTAAGCCTCCAAGCCTTTACGGAAGTTTTCATTGTAGATTTGAGAAAACTTCTTTTATGGCAAAGGAATTTGAAAGGAAAGTAACGCAAAAGTAATTTATTAAAAAAAGTCAAAATTGCCAACCACCACAAAATAAAAAGTTAACGGCGTTTCGGCACTCAGAACGAAAGCCTTTTTACAAACTTTTCTTGTGATTGTGAACAAGGCTTCTATTCTGGGTGCCAAAATATTGTTACAATTATATTCTGATGTGGTCGGTGCCTTTGAATATTTTTATTTGATGATTCCTTTCGACCATCCGGACATCCATAGAAGGCTTGATTTCAAGTTCTCGATTATATTTCTGCAACTGTCACAGTTACTACACTGGGCTGCAATTCAATAGTGTGCTTAAAATTGTGCATTGTAATGAAGTGAATGTGATTTGCGATTTTTTGCTCATTTTATGCAACGTGTACAAATCAATTTTGTCGCACTTTCACTTAAACATCCTCAAAGACTGATGTCTGCCAAGGGGTCTGGCTCGCGAGCAGCGTGCAGGAGAGTTACAGCGCACAGGAGAGCATAGCGGCGGTTCTAGAGGTGATAACACGGATCAGCAAGAAGTGCCGTAGTGGCTCAGTACGAGACAGCTCACTGAGTCAGGTCCGTGCAGTGTTTGAACCGACACGGAAGTGCAGGCCAATGGAGCCTCACATGAGCGTAGGGTAGAAAAAACACTAAACAGGCAATCATTGACTGAGAGGAAATGTGCAAATATTTGATACTTTTTATTTATTTTTATTTATTTAAAAATACTGCCAATCCCTTGTCGGGATTTTCGCAGAAAGGACATCGGGAAAACACACAATAAAAGCACACAATAAAAACATCCGTAAGTTATACATCGTTTAGGAATCGCGTTACATTGATGCTACCAAGTTCTCACAATTCCTAACAATTAAATTCAAACAAATTCTAACCAAAATCTAACAACAAAGTTCTAACAGTAATTGTACTATATCCAAGTGATTGCAGTGTGAAGGAGTCAAAATAACACAGTCTAAAACAATGGATTTTGCAAAGATGACCACAATAGCGCAATATTAAGGTTCCAAACGCAAATGTTCTTCAACAAGACGTGAAAAAATATTTAAAGAATAGCTGCTAGTAATCATAGCTGCTAAGATGTTCCATTCCCTCCATTTTCTAAAGGGTTTGAAAACAGAGATACATAAGTTCGTTTATATAATGAATTTCACACAGGTAATAGAAGAATTAAATTGTTTGTGCAATCATAACATCGTTCAGTAGCTGCGTTTGTCCCGTTTACGGCATAGTTTGTCGTGGGGAAGGCGAGCAAGTTCTGGCTTTCTTCAACTACATGTTTCAAGTTCTCTAACGCGTGCAGTGCAATGACAGTAGGTTCACATAATACGTGGAGCCTGGACAAGCAATAAGCAGCCCTTTTGAGCTATGTTTTCGAAAATATTAAGCCATACCTTCAGAAAAACCTTACTACACGGCCGTTCTTACTTCTCGACCCTATCAAAGTGCTTGACGAGTCGCAGTCATGACATGGAATGAAAAACTTGCTCTCGTGCTTTGCAGCGCATTGTCATCACGTCACAGCTTATCTAGCTCATGCTACAAAAGTAGAACTAGGTTACAAAAGGCCCGTTTAGCCCGCATATATGGCTCCGGTTGTGCCTTTTCGTGGAAAGCATAGATTGATATGATTGATATGTGGAGTTTAACATCTCAAAACCACCATATGATTATGAGGGAGTTGTAGTGGAGGGCTCTGGAAATTTCGATCACCTGGGGTTCTTTAACGTGCACTCAAATCTAAGCACGCGGGCCTACAGAATTTTCGCCTTCATCGAAAATTCCGCCACTGCAGACGGGATTCAATCCCATGACCTGCGGGTCAGTAGCCGATGTTTGTAGAAAACAATGCAGTTACCTTAAATCATTGTTCTTACTAGATGACGTCAGAATTTTTTTTAATGATATGCCTTTAAAGAAAGTAGCACTTACTAATGTCAATCTTTCTGATTTCGCACCCAGGCACTCTTTCACGAGAAAATTGAAAGTATATGTACAAATGTCTAAACAAAGAAACCAATAAAAAATCTATACGGGAAAAAAAAAGAATCTGGCATTTCTTTTGGAGAATAAACGTCGTTGCAAAAGAAAAGTAGAGAAAAAGAGAGCCCAGCCCACTCTGAAATTACTTAGTCGATAACATGCACGATAGGAGAAGAATGAAGGAGAACAGCTGGCCTAGCGCTTCGTCCTTTTCGGCCTTGCATGGCAGCTCTGCCTTAGTAAAAATGCATAATCGAACGAACACTTGTTTTCTTTGTAATTTGAAGGTGGGTGTGCGCTCTGGTCAGAACGCATTACCTTAACGTAGGGACCTTCATTGGCGCGGCCCATCGCTGGAGCTGCAAAAGAGCTTCTGATTTAAATTCTAGTGACAAACGGGATTTCTGTATTTTGCAATAGTTAACTTTCGTTTAAGAGCGTAACCCGGAGACTTTTCAGCACGGTGCTCAATACTCGTTAAATTGATTCCTATACGTTACGTTAAACCTTGGGCACGAAGAAAGGCAATATGGATGATGGGAATCTGAAAGAACATCTCGAAGCAGAAAAACGAAGCTGTGCTTCCTTTAAACGAAAGTTTTTGTAGCGGGTGGTGAAAAGTGGCGAGGAGGAGCTAGGCTAGGGGCAGGAATTATTGATTGGTCTGGGGAAATATTTAGATTTTCCAAAATAAACATATATACATTCGTAATTTGTCTAATTTTCTGCACCCCTTTATTAGCCTGCTGTGACGTATGTGCACTATCGATCACTTGAAGTCTCCGGTTTCCAATTAATGGTCCTGTTTCAGCAGCGCTAAATGTCCCTGTACCGCAAGGGGCACGAGACGACTGTTTAATTTGCACTGCTTGCTTTGCTGGAGCTCGTCAATCCTGACACAGAGTTACCCATGGCATGTTCGTGGCAATTCCACTCAAGATCTTGTGGCATTCTTAAAGCACACGTAAAAGAATCGCCGCCCAAGTACTCCATGCACGCGGTTGGCCAGAGAAATTCAAACGTGTGCTCCCAGTGTTTATCACTGGATTAATCCCGATGGTTCAATAAAGCCTTTCTCCATAACGGGTTTGGTCTGTCCGAAGATTCTAACTGTTGTTAGCCGCAAAAGTGTTCATTTCTTCATTTTCAGCTGACGAGTGGTTAGTATAGTAGGGCTTGCTCAAAGCTTGTGGCACATGCACGCAAGGAGTTTGTTTACGGGCATATAAGATTATGAAGATTTCGCCTTCGCATACGCCGCTTGCGCTGTATTATTATTTCACGAGGCTTATATTAGCTGGCCCTAAAATGGAGGAGTTTGAAAAACGAAAGATCCAGTACAACTGAGGGTTTTACTTCATCTTCATGTTTCGTTCGTACGCCCCGCCGCGGTGGTCTAGTGGCTAAGGTACTCGGCTGCTGACCCGCAGGTCACGGGATCCAATCCCGGCTGCGGCGGCTGCATTTCCGATGGAGGCTAATAGTGCTGTAGGCTCGTGTGCTCAGATTTGGGTGCACGTTAAAGAACCCCAGATGGTCGAAATTTCCGGAGCCCTCCACTACGGCGTCTCTCATAATTATTCTGTGGTTTTGGGAAGGCTCAAATCCCGGCTGCGGCGGCTGCATTTCCAATGGAGGCGGAAATGTTGTGGGCCCGTGTGTTCAGATTTGGGTGCACGTTAAAGAACCCCAGGTGGTCGACATTTCCGGAGCGCTCCAGTACGGCGTCTCTCATAATCATATGATGGTTTTGGGACGTTAAACCTCACAAATCATGATCGTTTGGGAGCTTGAACCGCACATATCAATCATCAATGTTTCGATCTCTGCCTCGATTTTAACACACGAATTGGTTGTCAATATATGTACAGTGTTAAAGCTGAGGGGACATGTGCGCGAAATAAAAACGGAGTGCAACCGTTCATACGCACCCCTTAGGCCCTTAGACCCTTCCTTAACTCACTCCTACAAACAAAATTTCAACGTGTTCACGAATATTGTCACAAGGTCGTGATTTGGACGAAGAGAGTAGACTGCAGGTTGAATATAAACCTGTTTATTTGGCCCGAACCTGTGGCCAGGAAACTGAAGGTCAGATTACAGCAGCGCACGGGCACTGATAGCGGTGAACAGAGCGTCGGCCAGCGATGAACTGACAAGTAGTGATGCGCGTCGGCATTTTACACACGTGCCGTCGAATATTCTAGCGTTATCGATAGTGGTCACGTAAGTTTCAGAATAATCTCTACTGTTCTCGAAGTGGGAGCAACATTATCGAATTGATCTACTACAGTCCCGAAGCTTCTCGAACAGTGCATGCGCGGTTTCCGCTGAGAATTACGTACAGTGTAACGGGGGTGATAACAAAGCTTGTGAAAGAGACGTAGCATTCCCCCTCTGAAAAAGGCATCGTCTCGATGCTTTAACATGATATAAAAGTAAAATATTCATTCAAGAAATTACAACTAGTAAATTACAATACAGTGATTACAACAACAAAACACACTTTTCAATTCAATAACAAGCCTGAAACGGCTTCAGGCGTGCGACATGGACGAGTTCAGGTCACAATCAGCGCCGTTGAGAGTTTGTGATGCCGTCGGGGACAACTTCGTAGTCTAGTTGGCCGGGACGTCGTACTACCCTGTATGGTCCGAAGTATCGTCGCAGAAGTTCTTCACTCAGTCCATGTCGGCGTTTCGTCGTCCATACTTAACCTCGTTCCCCAAGCTGGTATTCCACCAAGCGTCATCGAAGATTGTAATGGCGGCAATCGGTCATCTGCTGATTTTTGATGCGCAGGCTGGCGAGTTGACAAAGTTCTTCAGCGCGTTGAAGATAGAGGTTGTCTTCGTCAGCTACGTTGGAGGACATTGCATCGAGCGTCGTTGCCGGGTTCCTTCCGTAAACCAACTTGTACGGTGGCATCTGCGTCGTCTCCTGCACGGACGTGTTGTATGCGAAAGTCACGCACAAAAGGAAGGTGTCCCACGTCTTGAGTTCGACGTCGACGTACATGACCAGCATATCAGTGAATGTCTTGTTTTGCCGCTTTTCGAAACCATTTGTGTGTGGGTGCTTGGTGGTGGTGCGGCGGGGGCTTGCCTGGCTATGTCTCAAGATCGCCTGAGCCAAATCAGCAGTAAAGGCTGTACCTGTATCAGTGATGAAAACCTCTTGGCGCAGTGATGAAGAACGATGTTCTCAACGAAGAACTTCGCTACCTTTTCTGCACTACCTTTGAGGAGGGCCTTTGTTTCGGTGTAGCGGGTCAGGTATATAGTCAGTAGCTATGACTATCTATTTGTTTCCAGAAAGTGACGTCGCAAAAGCCCCAGTTGGTCCAGCGCGATTTGCTGGAACGGTCGACGAGGTGGTTTGATTGGCTGCAGAAAGCCTGCTTGCCTTGTCTGTGGTGTCTTGCGTCGCTGACAGTCTCGGGAGGTTTTTACATAATAGGTTACGTCGGCAGTGAGAGAAGGCAGTTGTACTTTTCTTGTATCCTCGCCAGCGTACGGGAACACCCAAGGTGTCCAGCTGTCGGGTCACCTTGCAGAGCATCCAGAACTTCTGGACGTAACGCCGAAGGTACTACTACGAGGTAGTTGGTCTGATGTGGCGAGGAGCTTTTCTTGACGAGGATGCCTTTCCGCAAAGAAAAGCACGACAGTCCTCTCTTGAATGGCCTTGGAACGACGGCAGCTTTACCCTCGAGGTAATTGGCATGGCTCTTGATTTCAGGGTTTGCTCTCTGTCGTTCGCCAAAGTCATTGACGGTGAATGTTTCTACGAAGTCATCAGTGTTTTCGTCATTCTACGGTGATGAATCTAGGTGGAACGGGACCGGCAGTTGGCGTCAAAGTGCTTTTGTCCGAACTTGTAGACGAAGGTAACGGTGTATTTCTGCAGACGCAGGCTCCACCGTGCAGCGCGACCTGAAGGTTCCTTCAGGTTCCTTCAGGTTAGCTAGCCAACAGAGGGCGTGGTGGTCACTCACAACTTTGAAAGGCCTGCCGTATAGGTAGGGGCGAAACTTAGAGGTAGCCTACATGATGACAAAGTACTCCTTTACAGTTGTGGAATAGTTGCATTGCGCCTTCGATAGCGACCGGCTAGCATAGCTGATAACCCTGTCTTCTCTTTTAGTCTTCTGCATGAGAACAGCGCCGAGACCTACGCTGCTTGCGTCGGCATGGATCTCCGTATCGGCGTATTCACCGAAATGCGCACGTATCGGATGGGTCTGCAGGCGTCGTTTCAGTTTCTGAAACGCTTCAATTTGTGCCGTTCTACACTTGAATTCGACGTTGGTCTTCGTGAGCTGCGTTCGTGGCTCGGTGATTTGTGAAAAGTCCTTGAAGAAGCGTCTGTATAGGTGCACAGGCCTACAAATCAGTGCGCACCCTTATTGTCAGTGAGTGGCGGGAAGGCAGTGGTGGCAGCTGTTTTCTGGTGGTGTGGGCGCACTCTTGTTTTGGTGATCACGTAAGCCAAAAACAGGAGCTCCTTGTATGCGAAGCGTTATTTCTCTGATTTGAAAGTGAGTCCACAGCATCTAATTGCTTGAAGTACAGATTCAAGGCGCTGGAGGTGCTCATCAAAGCTCGAGGAAAACACAACGACGTCGTCCAAGTAAACGAGCCAAGTATGCCACTTAAAGCCAGCCAGGACGGTATCCATGACTTGTTGGCAAGTCGCAGGTGCCGAGCAAAGGCCAAAGGGCACGACCTTAAACTCGAACAGGCCGTCCGGTGTTATGAAGGCAGTCTTTCTTCGGTCTCTCTCGTCAACCTTGATTTGCGAATAACCGGTCTTGATGTTCATCGAAGAAATGTACCTCACAATCTGGGGTCGATCAAGGGCGTTGTCTATCCCTGGGAGCGGGTACATGTCCCTCTTCGTGATTATGGTCAGGCGGCGATAGTCGACGCAGAAGCGTAGAGTTCCGTCCTCCTTCTTCACTAACATTACCGGTGACGCCCATGGCCTCTTTTACGACTGGATGATGTCGTTATGCAGATTTTTGTTGACTTGTTTTTTTATGACGTCGCGTTCTCGCATCGAAATTCCACACAGGCTCTGACGGAGTGACCTGGCACTTTTTTCCGTTACGATTTGTGGTTTTTCGACAGGGATTTGTCGAATTCTTGACGACGATGAAAAACAGTTTTTGTATTTCAGGAGCATGTTTCTGAGCATTTCTTGTTTATGCGTCGGAAGGTTCGGATTAACGTCAAAAGCTGTATGAAGTAATTAAGTGGTCGTAGGAGGTTCTGTAGACTCGGCGAAGGCTAGAGAGCTGCTCGCTTCCAGTATTTCTTCGATGTAGGCAACGATCATGCCTTTGCTCACGTGCTTGTACTCTTCTTTAAGTTCGTGAGCATCTTTCTTGCGTTCCCTCCCTGCAGCTCTCGACTATTCCCCTGGCGACGCAAATTTCGTGGCTAATCCACAGGTGCTGATCGCCTTCAACGATATCTTTTGATTGTTGAGTGCCTTTGGAAATGCTGACGCTTTAGCAAAGATGAATAGCGACGTGGTCTTCCAGTACAATCAAGGCGTGGCTTTTTAACCAAGTGTGCGGCTGCAGTGTTTTTCTGTGGATAGCGTTATTGGCTCAAACCTCAGGTCAATAATAGCGCGGTGGTGACTTAGGAAGTCCATCTTAAGTATACCATTCCTTGAGCGATCTAGTAGAATTACAAAGCTCGCAGGATATGTTCGGTTATTGAGGGTGACTCTTGCTGTGCAAACTCCTGTTGGCGTAACTAGGTGACCTAAAGCAGTGAGGATTTCAGGACCTTCTCAGGTGGTCCTTACTTTTTTTAGCTTGACGCCCCCGTCAAGCCGCAAATCCAGCCCAAGCGGTAAAGAAGACGCTGACGTCAACGCTGAACAGAGAGCAAGCCGCGGGCAGAGGGGACTCAAGCCAGAGTACGGGCCCCTTCCCGAAAAACCAAGCAGCTTCTGATCACGACATCGACCGCAGCAATGATGACCACCCCCACGCAGCCTGTCCCGATTGTTCTCCAACAGTCCAAGGAGCCGCCAACCTTCCGCGGATCGCCAATTGAAGACCCGGAATGTTGGCTGGAAGCATTCGATTGAGTCGCGGCTCTGAATACCCAGCACCATCACCAGATGTGACGGGGTCGTGACGTGACGAAAGGAGCAGACTGCAGGTCAAAGATAAAACTGTTTATTTGGGCTGAACCTGTCGCCAGGAAACTGAAGGTCAGATTACAGCGACGCACGGGCACTGGTAGATGCAAACCTAGCGTCGGCCGGCGATCAACTGACAAGTGGTGATGCGCGTCGGCATTTTACACAGGTGCTGTCTAATATTCTAGCGTTATCGCTAGCAGTCACTTAGGTTCCAGAATATTCTGTAATGTTCTCAAAGTGGGCGTAACATTATGAAAGTGATCTACCACAGTCCCGAAGCTTTTTGAGCAGTTTGCGCCGAGAATTACGTACAATGTAACGGGGTAATAAGAAAACTTTTGAAAGGGACGTATCAGTGTCAAGTTGAATACGTTTACATAAACGAACCACTTCAAATCAAGCTGAAACCATTAAGGGATGACTGAGTACGATGTGATAGACTTGTCGTGTGTACACTTGTCAATATGTCCGACTAGGCGTAAATTCACTGCAAGTGACGGGTCGACGATAGCCTAGGAGAGACGATAGAATCAGTGACGACCATTGTGGGTTGCTGTTTTTTTGTACGAGCCGAAGTAAAGCTTAGCGGCTACAAGGTATTGTGCTGCTAAACTCAAACAACGCCGTTTGGATTCTCGGCCGTGACAGTTCTTTTTCTATCAGGGCGAAACGCAAGCACACTCGTCTGCTTGGATTAAGGTGCACATTAAAGAACACCGGCACAGATTAATCGCATATCCCCTCATACACAGTACTTTTATTAAGATCACGTTTTTGAAAGGTAAAATTCCCGAAATCGCCTATAAGTAAAGTGTGTCCTGCTTTTCATCAATGAATAGCATCTTTGTTCCAGTACTGAGGCCATAGGTTTGCTGCGGTATCTGGCCTGAAGCAACACGGAGCATCATCGCGGAAGGTTACGCAAGAATGCTGTTGCTCTAAACGCAGTGATGTTTCGCCTCACCAGTGAAAAAAGCGGCATTAATTTGTTATATTGTGAAGTAACTAAGCTGTACGTTGTATGTCATTGTAGCACTGATGGTACAGGTTAGATGGGCTCACTGCATATAGTAAAACGAAGACTCTGTTTGCTATTCATGTGCTCGCGCCTATCCAATGTTGACAATTTCTATGCTTTCAATCAGAACAGTAGGTCTGAACATCAGAGCGTGAAGCCCTCTTACATTGTTTCAAAACTCTAGAAGCCTATACAATACAGTTTTCAAATTTTTTTTACGTGAAGGAAACCCCGAAGTAAAGGCGGAACAAGGGTTTATTTGCGATAACAACCTGCAATCATCGTCGACATTTCCACAGGTAGCTTCCTATCGCTCAAGATCGGGCTACAGGAGGCAACAGTGTCACCACATTGCTGTGGATAAGGCAGCCGTTGGCACAAATACAAACGTACAAAGAGGCACTTCGCTGAGAGCTGTTTGAGTAGCCGATTGGCGGTGAATAAGCAGCATTGACTCCAATCTAATGATGACATGTCTTCGCAAGACGCCCTCCATTGTCAAGACCCGGTAATCTACGAAGCCGGCTCAATGCTACTATTACGAGTGAAGGAAGCCCTACGCGCCAATGAATACATTGCGCGCTAGCCTTTGGCGACAGTTATACGTCTTCGATCAATGCTCGACGTTTTTTCGTTTTATTTTTATGGTATCGCAACGTATCGCTATGTGATTGTCTGACCATTTTATGCGTGGTGGTATGAGTGAACGTGTGTCTAGTCAAGCCTGGACAAGCCAGTGCGAACTATATCTTTGCTCTGCCCGGCCTTGAACTACTCAGCGAGAACTGAGCAAATTTTTTACGCTTTCGAAAGTACCCTTGATGGCAGATTTTAAAGGGTTTGGCATGCATTTAATAATTTAACAGTTGAATGAAAGCATTTGGCATTTTTTTACTAGTTAGCTTTTTCTAGCTGCACAGAAATCGGTTATACTACTTACAAGACGTGTTTGTGGTTTGCGTCCAAAAACGCGATATGATTGTGAGAGTGGCTGTAGTAGAGGGCCCGGTAGTTGAACAAGTGGGGTTAACATGCTTCTATATATGAGCACACGAGCTTCTAGTACATTCCGTCCATCTAAATGTGGCCGCGAACTTTATCCCGCGAAGTAACACGGTGTTACCTAACATATGACTCAAAGTAAAAAATACCACTGTTGACGCTGAATTCTTGATCAAGGTGAAAATACTTGAGACACGTCTGTTTAGATAAGGTACCCGTTAAATAATTCCAGGTGGTCAAAACTTTTGAAGACTTCCACTACGGCATCTATCATAAGCATATGTCCACTTTGGCAAGCTGAACCCCAACATTTACTGTGGTAAGTGAAGTAAAGATCATCGTTTTAGATGGTGTTGGCTCGCGGTACACACTAATTGGTGCATATAGCACGCATGATCACGCACGTCTTCTCTGCCGGTCACTTCGCTTCGTTCATCAAAGTACTCAACGAAACAAAAAAATAATACAAAAATATCGTCATTCTAGAGGTCGCTGGTGCATGATTTTCTTTAATAAACTAGAAATAATTATAAAAATATCTGGGGTTTCGCATGC
Organism: Rhipicephalus annulatus; assembly: GCA_013436015.1. NCBI lineage: Eukaryota > Metazoa > Arthropoda > Arachnida > Ixodida > Ixodidae > Rhipicephalus > Rhipicephalus annulatus. The sequence goes on from WOVY01005348.1 coordinate 86,296, forward strand.
GAGATCACAATGTGAATACGAGGCCCACCAGAGAGAACTCCAGAAATTTTGGCTACCTGGTCTTGTTTAGGGTGCACTGACATCGCACAGTTCATGGTCCTCTGCCTTTTCACCTCCATCGGAATGCGACTGCTGTGGCCAGAATCGAACTTACACCTATCGGGTCATGAGCCGCCGATATCCATAAACGCTGCACCATCGCGACGGTATGTAGATGTAGATGTATATCCTAATCTCGTGGCTCCCACCCACCCTGAGCATTGGCTAAAAATCGGGTAGCTTACCAAAAAAGCGAATGTATCAGAAAATAAACAGATATATTGTTCTATCTACAGCGTATCCACAGCCATTACAGTCTCCTTCGAATAAAAAAAAAACGAAATAAAGTTTTAGTAAGGAAAATTGTAAGGCAAGGAACTGCACACACACACAGACACACACACACACACACACACACACACTCATATATATATATATATATATATATATATATAGGGAAAGAAGTGTATACCCAAGGGTTCATTTCCCCGTGCCATGACACAGTAATAATGAGATCTAACAGGCAATAATGCCAAGGAATGCATAGGGGAAGTTATTAGAACAAATGTAATGTAAATAAGAAAGAAAAGTGGGTGAAAAAATAAACAGCCGTGAGCAGGAATCAAACCTACGACCTTCGAATAGGAGCATTGAAGGTCGTTATTTGAAGGTCGTAGGTTCGATTCCTCATATATATATATATACATATATATATATATATATATATATATATATATATATATATATATATATATATATATATATATATATATATGTATATATATACTGCAGAAGTTTTTCCAATGGGCCAGTTTGTCTTCGCAAAGGTATGGGATACGGCACAACGGGATCGTTGTCAACAAGGGTAAATATATTTTTCAACAGTTTCGGGAGGAGTCCTCCCTTCGTCAGGGGATGAGTTATACTAACATAGACGTTCAAACTTTGTTGCTGTCGCGTCTCTCTCACCTTGAGAGACGTTTAGAGTGAGAGAGCTAAGAAACAAACAAACAAAACAGAAACAAAACACTGTGAATGCTGAGCACAAAACCAGACTGTGCACATCCAAATGTCGGTGTAAATCCACATCTGGTTCGCATTTTGTGCTGGCCAGTTCTCGACGTGTGTCGGGCCACTCAAGATTGTCGCCGCGGTGGCGGAAGGGGCCCGCGACGGCGCCCGTAAGGAAAGAGTTTCCCCTTAATGGGTTGGTCGGCTCTTTACCTTTTATCTTCGCTGGTTTCCCCCGAATGACCGTCAAGTGGTTGGCGAGCGTAAACACTTTGTATGTACATGTTATGAGAAAATATTACAAGAAAAAGAAAAAAAAACAACCAGAAGGCACAGTGCACACGTACGAGTCAGTCAGAAAAACAAGCATGGTCTCCAGCTATTAATCTTTGTGACCAATATCCTCCTGGCTTACTTCTAGGAAGCAGGATAGTCTTCCGGGGTCCTCGTTAATACCGGCACTAATGTTTTAAATTTGAAAATAAAATATGTCTCACGCTGTTCGCGCTCGCACCTCTTTGAGAAACCGGACTGTTAAAGAGTTACGGTGATAATTTCAAAACTGTGGTTTGGAAGCGCAGATGTCTAGATAAAGGTAGCTTGGGCAGTGAAGTGGCGTGGTACCGGTGATTATTGAAGCGCAGCCGAAATAGCGTGTCTGTTTGGTCGATATATTCTTGTCCGCAGATGTTGCAATGTAGCATGTATATTACGTTACTGGAGTCACAATTAAGACTTTCGGTTATGCAGAATTTGAAATCTGAGAAGTTCGCTTATTATTCACGTGTTGTGACCATCTGTGGGCATACCTTGCAGCGAGCTTTTCCGCAGGGATGACACCCTGATTGATTTTGGAAAGAGTTTTTTTTTGCTCTGACAAGAATTTCCTTCATGTTTTTATCCCAGCGGAGGTGCAGATGGTTCCACAAAAATTGAAGTTAGTCGTTTGCTTCGCATTATTATGTTGAAATGGCGGGAAAGTATGTTGTTGATTCGTTGCACTGATGAGAAATAAGTTAGTAGAAGTTTCGTTTGGGAAGTCGTTTTAGACACTCTGCTTGGCCCCTTAATTATATCATTCCAGTTCACGTTGCGAGCACGTAGCATGGCATCATCAATAATGTCTGGTATAGTTTTGTTTCAATAAGGAATGCGTGTCTGTCAAATTCCTGCATATCGGTGCATATTCTTTGGTACAGGTAGGCCTGAGAATATGGAATACCCGTTTTCCAATGCTTTGGATGGCTGCTGTTGAAATGTAGGTACATTTGACGGTATGTGGGCTTTTTGTAAAGGTTTGTTGACAAGCGGTCATTTGTGACCGTGACAGTGACGTCCAAGAAGTTAATGCTAGTTTTCAAAATTTTTTGCATGAATTTAATTGACTGCTGGAAAAGACATCCCTCATCATGGTTCCATATCATAAAAATTTTGTCCAAGTATCTTCTGTAGTAGAAAGATTTCAAAGCGCGTTCCTCAATGAATGGGATTTAAAGTGAAGCAATGAAGGTGCTCGCAATGTTTGGGGTCATATTGTTCCCAATGCATTGCCACTATCCGGAAGGAAGTGCTTGCCAGTGAACTCAAAATGGTTATAATAGTACAATTTCAAGAAGTGTAAACAGTACCCCGCCACTCACACTAGTTGATGAGTCAGATTTTACATATTCAGAAACCATAGCCGTTATTCCGTTATGGGGGGGTATGCTGATGTACAGTGAGCAGACGTCCAAGGTCACCAGAAAGCTACCGCCTGGGATGTTGAGACTTGAAGTTTCGCAGATGAAGTGGTTTGTGTCCTTTAGGTAATAGGGAAATTTTGGCGGGATGTCTTTCAATAAGGAATTGATGAATTCTCATATATTTTCTGGATACTATCGGACGTCCCGGATTACCTGTCTTGTGTATTTTGGGGAGCATATAGAATCGACCGGGAAACAAAAGGACCGGTAACATGGCTTTACATTTTGTCGGTAATTTTGTCGTCCCGGCGGAGATTATTTAGGGTTCCCTTTATCTCGCTTTCCAATTCGGGAGTCGGGTCCGTTGGAAGTTCTTTGTAGAATTTTGTGTCTGATAGTTGTCATTCCCCTTCCTTTAAGTAGTCCGACATGTTTAGAATTACTATGCAGCCCCCTTTATCAGGAGGTTTGATGGTAATTTCAGCGTCTTTTTCGTAAATCATCGAGTGTCCCTCGTTCTGACTTTGATATAGGTTGTTTCGAGATGGCCGATTTTTTTTTTCATACGGTCTGATGACATCTTTTTGAAATGCTGATATATACATATCGCGGTGTTTGTCCCTCTGCTCACCTGGACACCATGATTTGTCATGACCAATCTATCTATTCTAGTCCGTACAGTCCTTCCGATCATGAAAGCATTCATGGAGGCGGAGATTACGCGTAAAGTTATTGAGGTCTTGGTACAGTTCAAATTCATTGAATCTACCGGGTGATGGACAAAAGGTTAAGCCTCTCGACAAAAGTTGTAGCTTTCTTATAATCAGGGTAAGCGTTGTGTTGGGCAGATTGAGGACATTTTTTTCATAAGTTTTTGGCTGCTCTCGGCTATCATGTGGCACGGGAATGTCAGCGTCATATTCGAGAGTCAGGCTGTTTTGATTAGGATTACACTGTAGTTTCGAGTTCCTATTTCTCTCCTCAAAGTTAGGTTGTGGTACGGGTGGTCTCTGGAGTTCTTGTAGGGTCTCATTCTCATTTTCCTATTGCAGAGCAGTAGAGCTTCTGCAGTCCCGAAAGAATTTTTTATCTTTTACTATTGAAGTTTCACCTCTCTTTTTTAGTTCATATCTTTCCAGTTCTCTTGCCTCATGCTCTCCGAGATTCGATACTAATTTCTGCGTGGCCTCCGCGACACTGTATTCGGCGGCCTTACGTTCATATGGTTCGCAATGACCCGAGTCAGTTGCAAGGTTGTTTCTAGTAATATTTTTTTTCACTTCCCCCTTTCCGCTTCACTTAGTGTAGAAGTTGTAGGGTTGTAGGCTAGGCAGAGGCCCTTAGGTGCAATTTGGTGAGATATTTGGTTGATTGTTCCGCGTGTTTTTCGTATTGCACCCGTTTTCCAATGATTTCCTAATCGATAGCAATGACTGAGACCATGCGTGTTTGAGACTGCCCGTAACTTTTGTTTCCCCGTGTCAAGTGCAAGCCACCACCTTAGTCTTCGCCGCATTCGTCCGCCTGGTGTTGTACGGCCTCGCTGGTGGGAGTGGCGACGTCGTCACTGCTGGGGCCCTGGATGGTTCTGTGTACCCCTCAGCTCCCTGTTGTTGAGTGGGCTTGGCACTGGAGTTGGCCGTGCAAGAGGTTGCCGCCGATCTCCATGCCGCAGACGTCCATCACAGCTGTACCCTGGTGTGCTGTGCCAGCAGCGCGACTCCCTCGAAGCTCGCATGTAAGCCGTCATATTTCCGAAGCTCGCATGTAAGCCGTCATAGCGTGATGCATATGTTGTTTTCAAATTTAAAACATTAGCAGCCCGCATCAACGAGGACACCGGAAGACTCTCCTGCTTCCGAGAAGTGAGCCAAAAGGAAATTGGTGACAAAGATTTATAGCTGGAGACCATGCTTGTTTTTCTGACTGACTCGTACGTGTACACTGCCCTTTCTTATTGTTTTTTCTTGTTTTCTTTTTCTTATACAATTTGTTTTCATCACGTGTACATACAAAGTGTTTACGCTCACCTACCACTTGACTGCCATTGAGGGGCAATGCGCGAAGATGAAAGGTAAAGAGCCGACCGACCCATATAAATAAAAAGGGAAAACTCTTTCTTTACGCGCGCCGTCGCGTAAGGAAAAAGTTTAATATAAAAGGGGAAACTCTTTCCTTACGTGCGCCGTCGCAGGCGCCTTTCACTACCGCGGCGACAATCTTGGGTGGCCCGACACACGTCGAGAACTGGGCACCACAGGATGAGAACCAGACGTGTACTTACACCGACATTTGGATGTGTACAGTCTGGTTTTGTGCTCAGCGTTCGGAGTGTTTAGTTTCTTTTTTTGTTTGTTTTTTTAGCTCTCGCTCACTCTCGCAAACATGTTTCAAGGCCAGAGGGACGTGGCAGCAACGAAGTTTGAACGTATATGCTAGTATAACTCATTCCCTGACGAAGGGAGGACCCCTGTTGGGAAATAAATATATTGATCCTGTTTACAGCGCTCCCGTTGTGCCAATAACCCATACCTTCACTATATATATATATATATATATATATATATATATAATAATAGATATATCTAATATATATATATATATATATAATATATATATATATATATATATATTATATATATAATATATTAATATCTATATTATATATATATATATATATATATATTATATATATATATATATATATCTCATTATATTGCGGTTAAACACGGAAAAACGAGCCCTTAGGTATACACTTCTTTCCCTTATTTTATATATATTATATATATATATATATATATATATATATATATAATATATATTATATATATATATATATATATATGGTTTTTTCAATGTTAATGGTAATAACCGCATTTTTTACAGAAGAATTTCAGAGCGTTGGATTGCGAATAGCATGCGATAACATTCATTGGAGAGTAGCTCAGTAAACTGCGTTTTCGCTGATGACATTTGCCATGTTGAGTAACTCGGGGATACTGTTGCACATCATAATTACTAAGTTATACCGGAAAAGCAGGACTGTGGGTCCGTATATTGATATGCAGAAAACTAAAGTAATGCTGAGAAGCCTTAAAGGAGTCATAATTGCTGAATTAAACAAAAGCAGGAACATGGGTCCGAAAATTTATATGCAGAAAACTGAAGTAATGCTGAGCAGACTTGGGAAAAAACAGTGGCTTGCGACACCAAAAGAGACACCATAACTAGTAAAGCAACACGTCTATTTAGGAAGGTGATTGATCGCAGACGCTAACCATGAGAAAAAAATAACTAGACGAATGAACATATTGTGGTGTAGATTTGGCACTTATTCGGAGATAATAAATGGCCGTTAACCATTATCTTTCAAAAGAAAAGTTCATAATAGGTGCATATACCAGTACTTTCTTATACGAAAAGAGAAGAGACATGGAGGTTTTCAAAAAGGCGAAGAGCGTTGAACTTCCATTGAGAATGAGGCCGCGTGCCATGAGATTTCTATGATAGGTGTAACCTTATGTCATGGGCATGAAGACAGCAGAGTGAGTGAGAGAACAATTGAGTGTGAAGAATATCTTAGTCAAATTGAAGAATACAGAGGCAAGGCGAGATAACTGGTGGCCATTAAAAGAAACAGCATGAATTTTATTAGAACGCAAGCGTGAAAACAGGAGGCAGAAGCTTAAATAGGGAGATGAGATTTATTAGTTTCCGGAGTTTACGATGACACAGTATGCATGAAACTAGGCTAATTCTATAAATACGGGAATGGTATGTACCCTACAATTATCACAGTCATGTTTCTCGTCATGCTAATGAGAACGACCACCCGCTTGTGAAACGAAACTGTGCAAGTTTCATTACATGATTCGTACGCCTTTGGGTTTGGTATTAACCGTATCGTTACTGCGACAAAAAGCATGTAAAAAGGCGAATCAGGCTTTAAGCTTATTGTTCTCGGTGACTGAAATATGTGCTTAGCTTTCATTGAATATTTAATTCATTGAATAATTCATTCATACACTTACCTCAATTACCCTCGAGCGCCTTGATATTCCAGAAGGGAGTAGAGTACATGCGCGCCTTAACAAGAATACCAATGTCTTGGCGAACACTTTCAAAAATATATAAAGATTGGTGGCCGTTTAATGTACAATTTCTGCTCGTGAGGTGGTCTACGTGAATAAGTGAAGTTCCTAGAAAAAATGGAAAAACTGACTGACGAATGAAAATTTACCAATCTTTTGTTTCTAATTGAATTATGACCTTTCTTTCCCTTCGCAAAGTTTAGCCGTTGAATTTCTCAAGACGAATCTACATGAGGAAATTCCCGGGATGCCAACAGTTCTAAAAAATATATATTGAACGTCACAAAGAAACGTATGACATTCCGAGTTTTTTTCTTAACAAACCTTTTTTCATGTATTGAAGCCAAAATTAAGTGAAGACATGGTTCAACACGGCTTCATACAGACCTAGAGCATCCAGTTAGCCTTACCTATCAAAATGATGAAAAAATTAAACAACAAAGGAAAGAAATAAATGGAGCGATCTCCCCAAAGAGAACTCTGATGGGATGCAAAGCAGCCGCGGTGAGCACTGCGTCGACCCGATTGAAACAGCTGTTTACGTGGGTCCTGTATCAATGATTTGAAGCAAAATTCGGTGTAGCGTTTAGTTGAGTAAACGTTTGTTTGAAGTGCAAAAACACGGCAGGCGGGCTGGGTTTTGTGTGTGTCTCATTAAAGCGTTTCGCGTTTCACCTTGACTACCACGGCCTTGCGATCGGTGAAGTGCACACTGAGAGGTTACTGCAGACATTCAACACCGAAGCTGGCAAAGACCAGATGGACACATGTTTCTCTTATCGTGGTGGGTAGTTCAGCGGTGGTAGCGGCAGGTGCTGCGGGCGAACGGACTAGGTGCTATAGGTGCGGGCAAGGCGGCGAGTGCACGGCCGGCGATGGGGAGAGTGACGTCAATTCGCACTCTGAGGGTAGTGTGGCGTTAACGTGCATCTGTGATATAAGCTACTTGGCACCGCTCTAATACCTGTGGTGAGGGGATTGATATGTGGGGTTTAACGTCCCAAAACCACCATATGATTATGATAGGTGCCGCAGTGGAGGGCTCCGGAAATTTAAACCATCTAAGGTTCTTCAGCGTGCACCCAAATCTGAGCACAGGGGCCTACAACATTTCCACCTCCATCGGAAATGCAGCCGACGCAGCCGGGATTCAATCCCGCAACTTGCGGGTCAGCAGCCGAGTACCTTAGCCACTAGACCGCCGGGGCGGGGCGCGGTAGAGGGAACGCGTTACGGCGCGTTAACACGACGCACGTACGTATGGGGTTACACGTGAAGTAAAGAATGGCTTCGCATCTAAAAAGGATGGTGATATTGCCAATTTTTTGTAGTGTGTGGCTTGCCGAAAATAGTAACACGTAGGGACATCTATCCTCAGCCTCGTGTAGACGACGCCATGACCGCCGGCAACAAGTATCCCGGTTTTTATCTGTTGGGTAGACCTGTGTCTCGACTACTGCCTGTCCTAATGGCTGAACTTGACCACTCCACGACAGCCTTCGTTATACCCAATGGCTTATTGGCTTATAAAAATTCAATGACATGTGTGACAGGCTTCGCAACCCGCTTGCAACATTTTGACGCATGTTCTATAAGCTCTTCGTGGCTTCAAGTGGCGGATGAATTATTGCTACCTGGATGATACTGTAATCTTTTAAGACGACTTTGTGATCCGTATATATTCAAAAGGTCGAAGTAATTGCCACTAGTCTCAGCTCCAATGGCCTTGGCACACGAGAGCGGTTTATTCTAGGCCCTCTCTTTGTCCGGGATCGCGCCTTCTGGATCCCATGACACTTCGTGTTGTTGCTGCAATTCGTACAATGACAACGAAATAGAGTTGCAAGTTTATGCGCCTTTCATTTTATTTTAAATGTTTTATTCGCAGCTTCCCCACAATATGCGCCTTTCACTGACCTTCGTATTAGCCGCGACCTTTTAGCGCAGTCACCACATATGGCCAGCAAACTATGCTGCCGTCTTACGTCGCATCCGATCTTGCAAAATTTCGATCCCCTCACCCCAAGTGTGAAACAGAAAGAGGGAAGCTATTATGACAGGAAAGTTGAGAGTGCCCCAATTGAAACAAGAACACTGGCGGTGCCAGCTTCGGCACTCTGCTTGCACAGCGCAAACGTGAGTGTGACGAGTTAGTCGTTGCTTATGCCACACATGCACCTACGTAAGCACGTACAAAAATACATAGGTGTGGTTGAGCCCCAAAACCTTACTCCTCCCACCTCCACCGATAAAAAAGTTCCAACTAGGCTGCTCACGTATTATGAACAGCAAAATTTAGCGGGTGGTTCGATCAACCACAATAGCGAATTTGTCCCATATTATTGTTCAGCGCTTGTAATCAAGCTAGTGAATGTATAGGTTGCAATGCTAAGTGCAGTATGCATGATTTATTTAGAAAATACATCGCCAGACAAACCGGGAAATAAACTTTATCGCACATGTCGCGTCCCGCCAAATTTTGTCGTTGGTAGTACGCATACGTCACGTTCCAACTCGCTGTCACCGACGTGCCTGTGAAGTGAAGCCGTAATCACTGCATCGCTTCTATTGTGCACTCATTGCATGAAGCAACGTTACCTACCATTCTTAAAGAAGTAAGCCATCCATGACACCATTTCAACCTTCGCGACTTTTGCGCTAGTATCGCAACTACCACCGCGACGGACGCAAAAGACTCTTATTCCCTGTCATCTAGGTTAAGACATATGCGCACCTTCAACGCTGACTCGCAGTGTGCAGATACCAGAGGAGTGAATACTTGTACTTTTCTCCAGCTCTGCTAACCTAGAATGTACCGTTGCGTCCACCAGTGGTAGAGCCGGGAAAGGGGAGGTTCAAACCCTTCCCCATTCATCAAATTCTTTGAATTTGCTTCCATATATATACAGGTACGCATGCAAATGCACATACAAATACATATAAAGTGTGGTTCAACCCCTCCCCCCCTATAAAAGTTTTCGGCTATGCCCCTGTTGTCCACCGCTACAACTGATCCGTCACGCACTGCACCGCAAGAATTCCTCTTTCAATTTCCCTGCTCCGTAACGACTACAACTTCCTGAGCCCTTCAGGCTACGCCGGCGATAGTTCTTATGCTTCTCATTGCTCCTGCTACCAAAAGATAATTCTTGTAATCGATCACACGCCAAGCAGAAACTACACCATTGCCATCTGCTTCGGCTAGCAATGTTGCCTCGAATTGCACATACCTTAGGCGTGTCCAGGTTTCCCGTTCCCTTCAGGGGGGCCGATGGTTCATCACAGTGCCCCCCTCTCTATTAAAAATTATATGGAGCAGATTGTGCGCCCCCTTTTAGGTAGGTGACCAGGGGGGTAGGCTGCTCCTTCTGCGCCCCTTGACCCGCCACCGTGGTCCAGTGGCTAAGGTACACGGCTGCTTACCATCAAGCCGCGGGGCCCAATGCCAGCTGGGGCGGCTGCATTCTCGATTGAGGAGAAAATGCTGTAGGCCCGTGTGCTCAGATTTGGTGCACGTTAGAGAACCCCAGGTGGTCGAAATTTGCGGAGCCCTCCACTGCGGCGTCTCTCATAATCATAAGGTGGTTTTGGGACGTTGAATCCGACACATCAATAAATCAACTGCTTATTGACCGAAGGACGTGTATTTTGGCTTGACGTCGCCCTTCTATCCTAGATACATGCAAGGTCTTTCACCGAACCACAATATGTTACAATCATGAAACGAACGGTGTAATAGAAATATCTGATTGATATCCGGTCATATGCTGTTAATGTACGTCATTACCGAATAATAAAAGAGTTTCCTAAATATACACTAGAAAGAACTCTGGCGTAGTGTTTATGGTAGCTGCAACGCATGTCGCTTCAGCGAGCACGGGAATCATGCGTACGGCATGGATTTGCCTAGTCTTAGTATTTTACGTTTGTTCTGGCTTCGCGTGGCTGGAAGCTGCTTAGTCACGGCAGTTAGTTTGGCAGTTACGCTTAACCACCTTAATTTTTTAGGCTTACGATTTCAAATCGGGTCATGATGTAAAGAATGGTTTGTTCTTTCCTTCGAAACAAAACTGAAACACAGCAATAAATAAAGCCACAAATATGTTCACCACCAGCAACCACGAAGACTAGGCATTCGTGTCAACCACGAATTCGTGTCATACCCATAATTTCCATGTCGCTCAATGATCGCAGCGCCAGGGTCCCCTTTAGTTAATGTTAGGGAACTATCAATACTGAAACTGGGAGCATGTGATTATCTTCATGACTTGTACGCCCAAAATATTGCTATGCAGACCACGACTAGACTCTCTTATGTTTTCTACCTGAGTGTACTCGAGCCATTCAGTACGTTCTGCAAAATACCTATATTCCACTTTTATGTCAATGAGCCTACGGCAGTTTCCCAAGCTAGTAAGCGTTGAAGAAGGTCGTCAGAGAGCCTGTTCACACTCCACTACTGGCAAGTAGCGCGAAATCCGTCATCGAGAGGTCTTGAAGCTTTTTAGCGTCATATCCCTGTGACTGAGTTATAGGGCTCTGGACTTTTTGAGCTATCCACGGCCGTAAAGTCAATTAAGCTTTCTTCTCATTTAGTAATGAACAATGTCGAGACATGATATGGCGCATTTGGAACTCCTAAAGCAATATTATTATGCACTGTGCCATGGTGTTCTTCCTGTAATACTTCAGGGGGGCTCTGTTTCGGAAGTAAAAAGCGCCGCTGCTTGCCGAAGCAGAGAAGGCGGCTCATGTTATTAGGAAAAAAAGAATTCATCAGCGCAAACATTGAGCTTGTTCTGCCATTGCTGGCCAGTCTCTAATAGTATCGTGCGTATTTGAAACGCTTAGTTATATTGTAAATATCTACCTCATGCTTTCCCTCAATTCGATATATATTGGTTAACTAATTCTGCAGTTGTCTAAATAAACCCCTAGTTCCCCTACTTTTGATGCCTAATATAGTGTAGCGTAATAAGAATGAAATAATGAAACAGAAGAAAGTTGCTCCAATTTCAGTAACGAAACTCACACTGCAGCAGCGATTCTGTGTGCTACACTTTAGCGAAATAACAAGCAACTAACTATTCTGCAATTATGTACAATTCGCGATCTTCTCGAGCATTACGTGCCAAAACTACGTTATGTTAAAGAGGCACGCCGTAAAGAAGAACTGGACTGTGAGAACAATGCCCTACAGACTACAGCACGATGTTAGCGCCTAGCGGGCGTCTCCCATTCTCTGTTGCGGCAGACGAGGGTGCTTGAAATTTTGATCATCTTTGGCCATTTGACGTGAACACACAGTACGTTATTTAACGTCAATTTACACCTATCGAGTTACGCAGCGGTACACGCATCTAAATCTAAGTATTCTAGGATTCTCGCCTACTTCGAGGTGCTAAGGCCGCGGTGCACGATCAAAACCGTGCCTTTGAATCGGCAGCCGAGCACCGGAACCACCGAAAAAAAATTCTGTAAACAAGATAAAAGATTTACTTTACTTGAGATCTTAACTCGCGCCGCACCAAACTGACTCTGCCCGAGCTACCATCTCGGTGACTCAACCTACTCGGCCAAACTATCAGCTAGGCACGGCGCAATAAGATTGGTGTTTTCGGGATACTATGACCCAAGACGCGCATTGTAGACGTGAGTGTTTTGTAAAAGACTGCATTTTAGAACAGAGTTCTCGTCATGCAGAAGCTTGATTGTCGTATTATACCAATGCTTAGTCTTCGCACTACTTAGATCTCCGAGATTTTTTCTGGTTCGCCTCTCGTTTATTTGACAACCTTTTTTGTCTGAAAAACAAGGTGTAATTCCGGTAGCTCCTATAAGGTCCCATTGTGTAAAGTTTATTCGTCATGCGAACAGCATCAGAAGCCATGACGTTATCGTTTCGGCATTTTGAAGTGCAGCAAAGCTCCTAGAAGCTGTGCCTTTAGGAAGTTTGGGAGTTTCCGTTTATACGATTTTTATCGTTTAAATATGACCTAGCCTATGATCTGGCCTTATTGAAAACGTGAGAGCTTCTAGCCGGGGATGCTAGGAGTGCTGATCTGTCGGTGTCCCTTTTCTTTGGACTGGCACAGCGGATGGACGTGTTTTGCGAGGGCGCCCAATCGACTATGCAGATAAGTGTTTTTGCATGTTTTGAGATTTTTTTAATAGTTATTAACACAGCAGTGTAAACCTTTATACCACCTAATAAAATGTATGGCTTTGGGAAGGGCAGTCACATGGTATTTACTTGTTTGTGTGTGTGTGTTGTCCTCCTGAAGCACCTTAGTGGGGTTGCACGCACACCGAACATGTAAATTTTTGTAGTAGAGCTTACGCTTTTTTTGCTTAGGGCAGGGGTAATCGAAGGCCGCGCTATGTTATCATCAAGTGGGGTGGTTCAGCACGATAATTTGTGTCAAAAACGCATAGTTATAAAAACTGTAAAAGCTTCAAGATGTGGGGTGGGTTTGGAAATGGAGGCTAGTGTGGACACGAATGAAGAGGAGGCTGACGCCAAGTGTAGGCGATGCGAGGCCGAGGAAAACATGGGAAAATGATTCTATAACCACGGTAAGATGTGGTTGCGCGGCAGTTTTTTGGTTTCGTTTTATTTACGTAGTGCTGTAAGCTCGGGGAGGCAGGTCAGCCATTGCGCTGCATTCGCTCCGGGCTCGCAGCAATGCTTTGAGCACTCAGTCGAAGCGTGTACAACCGAATTTTTCATTACTGCACTGACAGTGCAGCGCCCGCGTTGTACAATCTGAAAAACTGTGGAGGGTGTGGCAAGAAAAAAAGTCCAAGTTACTCTTCAAAGTGTTCTTCTACTCTCGGACAACATCAGATAGAGACAAATTCATTTTCACTCTGTATGAAACAAGAGAGTGAACAGCTTTGTACTCTTCCACTCTTTGAGAGAATGAAATGCCCATTTACTCTTCAGGCGTGAGATATTAAACGCGATTATACTGCTGCCCTTGATTACTTTTAGATGCGTCGGCACACTGCGATTGATTAGCACTACCTAATAACCACACATATGTGCAGTAAATCGTTCTGCCTTTGTTTGTTGAGGCGTTAGAAACGATTAACAAAAGAACACCGTTTACAGCGCGCCAGTGAATTTCAGCGCACTGGAAGGCTCTTGGAAGTCTAAATATCGATGTTTTTAGCTTTGGATGTGTGTAGTGAAATAAGCGAATGTCATCTAATTCAATAGGTCACAATTGAAAGTCAGCGCTGACGGATATAACATTCTCCTTTTAATATTATTCATGTTTTTCGCTACGACCACCGCACACGGGCGATGGTGCCGTAAGCCTAACGTACGGTACGGCTACAGTGAAGTATTGTGTTTTTAGTCGTAGAAGGTGAAAAATAATGGTCAAAGATATGCCAAAGTAAGGGAAAAAGTAAATTGTTTAGAGTACACTTCAGAAGCGCGATGCTTCCGACACAAACCACATAGCGAGTCAGTAGAAATGACATTCATATTATTGGTTGCGATAATTTTCCTGTTTATACTGTAAACAACGTGTAAAATAGAGGTTCTAATCTTGCCAAGCACAAAACAAACCCAATAAACATGTTAGCTACTGTCCGGCTGGTTTTGAGAAGCGCAGAGACACTCAAATCTATGCGTTTAAACAAAAAAATTGGCCTCGTATCTGCATGTTATACTGCAAATGTCTTCGAAAGACGACAGTCTTGCGTCTCGTGTGAGTGAACAATACGTTTATTTGATGTTCTGTGCAAGAAAATTGGTGAATGGTATTCTGGAGGCGCTGCGTTGGCGTGCCTCGAGCGTGCAGCGGAGGCGAACTAAGGCATCAAGGCACGTCACACGGAAGACATGAGCGCCATCTAGCAGTTATCTTGATAAACGAAGCGTGCGCTTGGCGTGCGCGCCCATCTCGGAGGTGATAAGACGTAGAACGCAAGGCGAAGGGTAGGTGCCACCACCATGTTGGCTTAGCAAAGTGTTAGAAACACTTGCCTTTCGTGCAAGAGTTGATGGTCAGCGCGGCGTGATAAGCGCCACGGTCCTTAAATTTGCTTATGCATGCCTTTTCCAGTAAAATATATACATACAAAATATTGACGTGTTGTTCTGGTGCTTTAGATATGCGCGACAATTGCTTTTTGATTGACAATTTTGAAAGTATGAACTCTGAACCATGAGCAATATTGGTGGGCGTAGCGGATTGGGTCGGCCCTTTAGGGTATCGGCCGGTAGTGTTGCCAACTCCAGGAAAATTTCCCTAGATATAAGAAATTTTGGTTGTATTTAGGGGAAATTGGAACTTTTCCAACATCTAGGGAAATTTTCGCTTCCACGTAAGGCAAGTAGATCAACGGAGGCAAAGAGTTTCATACAGTAATACTTGTATGTAACTCAACGCATGGAGGGACCTTCCACCCACAACCTCTTTTTTGTTCCTTCTTTCACCTCTTCTTTTTTACACCCCCTCTACACTCACCCAAAAGCGCTGTGCCATGCCCAGTAGTGGTGTCGAGGGGTGCAAGGGGGAACGGGTCCGGTCACCGCTCCCAACGCTGTCAGCGCTATCCGTTCCCCCACTTCATAGCGGTTCATTCCGTGAAGTCCGTGTTCGACGTCAATTACATGAATGCCGGTTCTAACAAAAAAAAGGTGCTCTCGCTCGAGCACGACCCACCAAGTATATATATTTTCTTTTACACCAACCACCCATTTTCTCGCCTTTCACCCGCGGTGTTATTTCTTTGGTTTGCTGTTTTTATCGGTTTCTCTTTTGTGTGAACGCTGTCACGTTTCTAGTGAGCTTGCTCGTGGAGTCATGTGATTCCGCCAAGGTCCCCAAATTTTCTGTGGAAAGCTCAGCCAGACCTGTAGGCTACATGTATGTGGTTATTTTCAAAGCTGAAAAAAAGTTGAAAAACATGCCTGGTGGAACAACGCAAGGATATATTTAGAACTAATATATGGCAGTCAACATTTCTATTAAACACATCTTTTCATTTCCATTCAGCAGGTTGCGAGGGATGAACTGCCCCATGGCATAACATGCTTTCATGGTTAAACTATTTTTGGCACAATATTCTGCACCAGATATTATGACAAAGATTGACAGTAACGTTTTTCAAGACATTGTTTCTAATTTAAGTAAGCGTGCATCACTTCATGTTTTATATGAAGACCACCAAGCATTTTCTGCGGGAGAGTTGCAAAACAACAGAATTGATTAATTTTTCAAAGCTAGCTTGCAGGAATATTTCACGTACTGTGCTTTATATGCTCGTTCTGGTTATTATTATTATTATTATTATTATTAATATTATGAATACTTGTAACCTTCATGATGTTACAAGTGCAGTGTATTGTCGTGTAAGATTTCCGTGTTTTGCATTGAACAGCTAGCAGTGTTCCTAAGTATTATTTTGATAATTTATTCCTTTTTCAACTTTTATGCAATGCCCTTTTCTTGGTGACTTGTATAAAATAGTGCGTTACTACATGTCCTCTCCTCCCAACCCTAAATGTGATGACCGCTTACATTCGTGATTTCATGGAATAAAATGTTGTTTAAAACTTTTCAATTTTTTACTGCGACATTTTTGTCACCTTCAGCACGGTGATTTTAGTGAATATTTTGAAATGAATGAACTAATATAATATAAAAGCAAACTTTGAAATCGTTCTCCAGAGCACAAACACATATTAGTATTAAAAAAAAACTGATTTCCATGAAAAGCTAGGAGAATATAAGGAATTTTCTCAATCCAGAGAGGGAAAAAGTTGCTCCGCAGGTTGGCAGCACTGTCGGCTGGTCGCTCCGGTGCCTTTTAGCATGCCGCTAGTCATGCACAGAGAGACAAATATTTTGTGCGGAATGTCCCAAAGAAAAACTATCGTCTGAAAAATTGCAGACATGTCACCATAATTACTTATGACACAAATAAATAAATGACCAATTACCATAAGGAAACATACTTACATTAAGAGGGGACGCTCCCATAGGGCCCTGCGGCCCGGCTATTGCGCTACTTTCAGCGCCACGAGTGGTTGGTCAGACTCAGTATTGTCTCCAGCATAAATGTAATGACAATTTTTTTGCTTTCCGGTACTGGGATTTGAACCTGTACCCCCACGCTTCGAAGGCGAGTGCCCTTGCCACTAGGCTACACGCCCATGAGTCAGCGAACGGAATATACGTAAAGTACATCGAAACTATATGAATGTGCCTCTGTGCAAAAATACAGAAAGACAACACTTTCAAGTCATACATTGCTGTTTTAGTTGTAAGACATTAAATGTCCTAAGAGGAACATGATGTAGAGGAGATATGAAAAATTGGACAAGTTAATCAAATTTTTTCTTTACTAAAAATTGATGTCAAACTTGGGTTTTCATTGTCAACCTCAGGAGGCGATTACTTGCCTTAACAAAAGAGTAAAAGCGAGCATGGGCACGCCATCTAGCAGTTGGTCAAGCCCGTTTTTTCTGGGCCGTGAAAAGGCCCCAGTGGCCACTCTTTTTATAGTATATTTCTCTATGAAATAACCGTCTTTCATTGTGGTGGAGTGGTTAGCGTGGCAGGCAAGCAACCTGTAGTACGTCTAGAGGTTGAAAGTTCAAATCACACTCGGTTGTGTTTTTCTCACAATTTTGTTTTCTTTTTTTGGTTGTAGTGTTCGTTAGCTATTCTTACAATCCGCGTGCGCGGTGATCCATAAAAAACAATCGAATTGCCCAGTTTCGGCTCCAGTTCTGCTTTTTTTTGTGAGGTGTACTGTTACTCTCATTGGTGGTGTCATGCTACTCTGCTTCGGGCAGTGTTAAGCTACTCTGTTGAGGTGGAGTGCTGTGACCGATTCGAGGGAATCACTGTACTCTGCCTCAACAAGAGGTGATTTACTCTAGAAAAGAGAGTGATATATGGAACAAGAAAGTACCCTCCCAAAAGGAGTGCCCAACACTCTTAGTTTTTAGAGTGTACCCCACGAAGTTCAGCACCGCCTCAGACTGCTGAGCGTTTCGAGTTCCTGTTAACTCAGGAAAAACAAGCCAACCCCCACGTGGGCAGCAAAAGGGGTGGGACGACCTCTTCATTTCCTCACGGCACTTCAGCCGGCGCATGAATGGGCCTCTTCTGAGACCCAGCACGGCGTGGTGACACCTCACCTCGATTCGGCTAATAGCATGGCCGTGTACTATTCGCGCGCATGAAAACTCGGCGGCGTGTGTTGTGAAAACGCGGAAATTACCGTGAACCTTTCGTCTCGGTTCGGTGAGGTACCTGCCAGAAGCGTGCGGCTGGCGACACGTGAAAACGTAGCCTAAGTCGCGGTGAACGGGCACCCGGTCGGCGCCCTTAATGCGCATAGTCGCATTGGCATGTCTTCGACTGCTTGCGCACTAAATCCTTGAATATGAGCTTGTAAGTAGACCCCCGTACGGTCAGCGGGCGGTTCGTCTTACAGCGCACACGGAACAGGCGGATAATTGTGCCATCGTCAAAAAGTTGACGTGTTACAGGAAAGTCACTCCTATGACCGCAAATCTCAGAACTTGTGAATAATTGTGCGCCAATCAGCTTGCCCCATGTCTAAGAGTTTTGATAGGTTTGTTTTATTTATATTTCGGTTCTTGTGGTATTTGGGAAAGGCACATGAGCCGTCACGTGCACGAAGGTGGCATCCATGTGGCGGGTTTCTGATCGACCCAGCGTACTGTCCTATCAGAGGACAAACAGGCGACGACCCGCTGAGAGTTATGTCAACGTGAAACACCGAGGGAATAAGAAGAGGTCCCTGAGCTCCGCCAAGCGTTCTGAACTGGGCTTAAGGTGCTGGCGCC
Source organism: Rhipicephalus annulatus (assembly GCA_013436015.1). NCBI lineage: Eukaryota > Metazoa > Arthropoda > Arachnida > Ixodida > Ixodidae > Rhipicephalus > Rhipicephalus annulatus. The sequence continues at coordinate 104,961 of WOVY01005348.1, forward strand.
ATCGGCTCTGCCAAATCTCGTAGGGTCGCCCTACAGAAGACGGTTCATTCCCAAAGTGTTTCTTTTTTATTTTTTTGTGTCGTTTATGTCTGTTCTTATGTAAATTCTGCAAGTCTCTAAATACAAATTTTACTCAGCTTTACTAGAAATTCTCGAGCGTTTTAATTCATGTTCAAGTGACCAGCAATTCAATCGCTGCTATTTGCCTAGCGGCAGCACGTTTCTTATCCCACTTTGCTATACCACCTTGGGTAGTGCGTCTCGGGCGCCGAGTGGTGAGTGTTGGTTTTCAAAACATCAAAAAGAACCTGAACTTTGCTATGATGGTTGCCCAGAGTGAACTGCTGATGAAAATCACAAAGCTAGAGACTGCGTTGGCAACAGAGCAAGTACAAACGAGGGCTATGAGAGAAAAGCTTAGGTTAGCCGAAAAGGCACTAGCAAAGGTGAACAAAAAAGTGGCCCATGGAGAAAACAGTAGAGAGCCAGCACCTAGAACGGCGGAGAAAAAGAGAAAACAGGTACAGAAAAAACAGGTTCAACCAGTTCAATGGTCACAAGACCCAGCTTACACATAGCAGTGGTGAGGTGGGAGAGAAAAAGTTTCCGTCGTTACAGGCACGAGTAACCTCCAGGTGTGCAATACTCTAGCGGAAAAGTCACAGCACGTGATGAACCCCGGGGACTTGAACTTAAATTGATCCTCAGAAACAATCAAAGAGAGGGTAAGAGGCGACAAGAGGGTTTCAGTAGGGACGTTCCGAGAACATATGCTGAAAGCAGGCATGGAGTAAGTGAGCGCCAAACTCCCAACTAAAGCTAATGAACTAAACCTCGTGGTAATTGTGAGCGGTCTAAACGATGTCTTCAATGAAGAATCGGCAGGACTAGCGGTCACATTGGTGAAAGGAGTCGATGACATGCGCGCCATTTCCCCCAAGGTACAGGTAGTGATAGGCACGATACCGGAGGTACTGGTGCGTGACGGACCTGCAAAGAGCGGTTGTCGAGGCAAACGATGAGATATGGTGAATGAGTCGAGCTAAAGGCTTTAAATTAGTCGACATAAACAGAGAAGTGCATAGGTGGGGCAATTTCCAACAATACACTTCGTTAGAAAGCTAGGTCATGAGGTGAGTTGGCAAATGGCAGGATGCGCAGTAGCTATTTTGGGGTACGCGCGGGCACTTCTGGGTCCAGGGTAGCTGGTAACGAGGAAAAGAACCAGGGGAAACCTTTGACAGGTGGTATGGACAGATACGATTTCAAAGTGGCACAATGTTTAAGACACGTAGAGTCAGGGGGAAAAATCGACGTAGGCACGAGGGCCGAGCAAATTCTGACGTAGGGTATATCAACATGCAGGGTGACAGAAATAGGTTAAAGTAGGGAGAGATAGAAGAACAGCTAAGAAGGGAGAAGCTGATGGTATATAGGTTTGTGGAAATACATTTTAAGGACTAGGAACCATCACCTAGAAATCCACACTACGCATTAGAATATTGTTAAAGAAAAGAGGGCAGTAGAACGGGGGGGGGATTCGGGGCATTTATTCATAAAGGTACAGACTGGAAAAGGCTCAAGCATGATTGCAGGAAACATTTATGATGGAAGGGAAAGTGGAAGGGCAAATGACGCTCCTGGGTTTTATATACTTGTAGACAAGGGCAAAAGCCTCAGAGAAAAACCAAGAAATAGTGCAGTGGATAGAAAATGGCATGGATGAACTAGGAGAAGAGTGCGAGGTTATTATATTAGGAGATATCAATTGGGACATAGAAGATATGGATGGATACACTGACCCAAAAGGCTGAATGCTATCGAATATGTGTGAAAGGCATGATTTAAGCATTTGCAGCAGCACCGAGACGTGAGAAGGGCCGATAGCATGGGAGGTGGGAATGCTGCAGTTGGCGATAGATTACGCAATGATGTCACACAAGATGTATGGTCGCCTAAGGGTGATGAACATATATGAATATGGGTCCAGAAGCTTAGTGATCACAAACATATCAAAGTAAGTTTCGAAAAAGAAATCAAAATGGGCAGGAGGAATCATGAGCAACCACACTGAAATATTTATTTAAAAAGGCGAACAGAAATATAAACTAAAGATATTGAAAAAGTAATCACCGAGGATACTAAAAAGATTGGACGTACACAAATCTAACTCGATTGTTTGAGTTAGAGCTTCCGAAGGTACGAGTGAAATCAATCAGGAAAAGGAGACAAAACCCAAAAACTGGAGGGATGAGGAAGTCAAGAGCGCCATAGTAATGGGTCAGCAAGCCTCCAGAGAACACAGGTATGCTAAACAGAACGGTGAACTGGAAGATGATGTCAAAAATGGGATAACTTTTTAAGCTGCCGAAGGGTAGCATTCAATTTGATAAGAGAAAGGATTAGAAAAAATGGAGCCCAATAGATGGCAGAAATTAACAAAAAATATAGAAAGGAAGCTTCAACGTTTCGGAACTATCTCATTTCTTTGAGTAGTAAGCCGATCTTGAAACAGAGGTTTATAACTACAGTTCAAGGGGTTAGGCTATAGAAATTGATGAGGCAATAAAATATATAAGAGCAGTGACGACCGAAACTTTTTAACACCAACGGAGCAATGCATGGTTCCTATCGGATGAGTATGGATCAATTAGCGCAGTGGCTCTACTGGGACAACGAGAGTGGGAAAGGGCAGAGCAGGGGGTTGTTAATAGCACATCAACAGACCCTGACGGCATCCTAATATGCTAGTAAATAAACTAGGACCATTCTCTAACCAAACAGCAAGGGATGCTGAGAGCAAGGCAATAATGGGTGGTTAAGCCCCCAATGGGTGGAAACTAAGCAGGATGAGCTAGGTATATAAAAGAAAGGAGGACAAAGGTGATATAAACAACTACCATTCTATAACAGTGACATCAGTAGTTTACAGGCTGGTGATGCAGATAGTGTAAAAAAAGACTACAGGTTTTGGTGGAGAAGGAGGGGGTGCTGGGAGAACTACAAAATGAGTTCCCTTAAACAAGTAAAATTGCAAGACAATCTTTTTCATTGATGCAGTGTATTGAAATAGCGGAAATAAAGACAACCCCCTGTGGCTGGCATATTTAGATATCAAGGGACCTTACGATAGTGTGATTTAAGAAGACTTGTGTAGTATACTGTACGCACTAGATCATCTACTTCTAAAGGATATTTACAAAAGTAACAAGGTAGTTATATAATTGGAAGAACAGGTATCCGAATCGATAGAGTTACAACGCGGGCTTCGACAGGAATGTCCCTTGTCACCTCTGTTATATATGCTGCATCTACAGGTACTTGAAGCCAAATTAGAGGGGAGTCGACTTGGATTCAGCCTCTCTTTTGCCAAGCAAAGAAAAAAATGTGAACAGTCTTCACTAGCATTGATGTGTTCAGATGACACAGTATAATAGCCCACTACAACGAAGATCTGCAGAGATTGGTAGACATCTGCGGTAATGAAGGAGATAGGTTAAACTTGATGTTCAGTAGGGATAAATCGGTGATCATGATTTTTGAAGGTAACAATGGCAGTGAGCATAAGATAGAGGAAGTCACGACAGAAATAGTGGAGAAATACAAATATATGGGCGTATGGATAAACAACAGGGCAAAGTACCTAAGGGAGCACGAAAGATACATAATGGCTAGGGTAACAGGAATTCAGCTATAATGAAAAATAGGGCACTTTGGAACTACAATGGGTATGACGTTTCTCGAGGGATTTGGAAAGGTGTCATGTTCTCATGTTTGACTTTCGGCAATGTGGTCTTGTTCACGAGATCAGATGTTCAAGCAACATTGGAAATTGAAGAACGTGGCTTAGGTAGACTTGCTTTAGGAACACATGGGGATATCTCTAATCAGGGAGTATAGGGTGACATGCGATGAACATCATTCGAGTGCAGGGATGCTAGCAGCAATATAGAGTTTGAGGAGCAATTGAGAAAAGTGGTAGAGGAGCGTTGTGCTGGGAAAGTTTCAGCTACTTGTACACAAAGAATGTTGATACTAAATAGAGCACACGAACTCGAAAATTGTCTAGGAAGTATTTAGAGTACCGCAGAATAAGAATCCAAAAGGAAACATCGGTTTAGAAGAAGGTGAAGGAAACAGAGAGGGACTTGTGGAAGATTGGAATGCTTATGAAATCATCACTGCAAACCTACCGAACTTTCAAGCAGTAAATTGCAAAAGCAAATATCTACGATAATTATCGGGTTGGTTCTCTGCTGTTCAAGGCCAGAACGGGAGTATTACGAACCAAGACGTGCCGAGCCAAATACGAACGCACAGACACGTTCGGTAGTGCGTGTGGAGAGGAGGAGGAAATAGCTGAACATTTGATAATGTTCTGCAAGGGGCTGCACCCATAGTACAAGATAATGGCGCTGAATTTTCAAATCATTGGGGTTTAGGGACTGTGAAGGCAAAATAGATTTTAAACTGCTATAAATAACCAGGAGGAGGCTAACTTATTGGTGGCTACAATCAAAGCACGAGTGAAGTTCAATCCTTTAACACATAGTGATAGTACTTAACTTATGGCTAGGTGGCATGAGCCGCCACTCAATCTAAAGGGCACAGCCGAATACATACATACATACATACATACATACATACATACATACATACATACATACATACTACATACATACATACATACATACATACATACATACATACATACATACATACATCATTGAAAGCTGGATATGGCTCTGACTACCATAGATATGACTATCTTAAAAATACAGAGTTTAAACTGCATTGAAAGTTGGATTAGATAAAAAATAAACAAAATAAATCTCTTTCTTTTGGGGAGTCGTGCCTCCAACGACCGTCCGAAGACAGTATTCGCGGCAAAATGGGCTTCAACATCGCCGCGGAATTCTGGATAGGCCACAAAGTAACATAAAAAATATAAGAGAAGCCACTCGGGGAAAAAGCGGTGGAGCTACGCAGCTTCGCGCCAGCCGCTAGGTGGCAATACATCACTCACTGCCTCAAGAAAGCACGCGTACTAGTTATTTGGTACAGTACCTTTTCTAGTGATCATACGTATACGTGTTCTTGCGTCTTTGATAGTGGCCTGAATACGTCTTTATCGTCTGTGATTGTACGGTGTGATATTATCGGGCTGGGATAAGGCATGAATAAGTTGGGAGAGAAGTGGACATGGCGTCGACGCGACGGCAATGTTATCACACTCCTTGTTCATGAGCATTTAGGGAAATGAAGAAGTACGGGTAGCAGCAGGGAGACGCCATGAAAGATGTTCGATAACGTACGCTGCGCGCGTCGCGGTCTTCATTTGTTTCATCTGCCTCTCAGCTTGGGTGCTGCTAGGTACGAACGCCATGATTACTTTGTAAGTGCGCATTTCATTCGTCATTTAAGCTTTAACTGAGATTTCTCGCATTGTGCTTCTTCGCATTGTGCAGAGAGCTTTTTTGTGCTCTTAACTTCGCGTATTATTTTCATGGACTGCTTCACACAAACAAAAAAAAAACTTGTTTGGAACGCTGGGCAGCACGTTTACGAGAAAATCTTTTCTTGGCTCAAAAAAGCGAGTCGCAGCTTGCGTTGTAAGGTTTTCTTTGTGCCAGTACATGTATTTGAATCCAGTGCATCAGTGGTATTTCGCGAAGAGTGCAGTTACCCTTTGCACCGTTATTTGTGGCATTCACAAATTGCTTATTCTCTGACGAGCGCAATAAGAGAGAAGTGTAAATCTCTAAAAATGTTTGTTAGCTAAAACTAGGACGTAAACTTTAGAATGATTAATCCTGCGTCGTTAAGGGCTTGCATGGCACCTAAAACAGCTTCGCTTTTACTGCGGCAACTGCTTGTGACTTTTTTATCAAAAAAGTGATGAAAGGGCAGAAATTTGATGAAAGTGATGAAAGTGACGAAAGGGCAGAAAAAAAATTTGAGCGAAGGTGAAAAAAAAAAACGTAACCAACATTTGTCTTTTTTTGTTTTTTGGTTGATGCCGCAGTCAAGTGCTGCGGCAACTACTGCCTTGTCTTGTGCACAGTATGTGTAGTTGTGTGCATTTATTGCGGTTTTACTGTTCTGTGGGTCTTCTCAAAATGTGGCCTCTATGTTTATTTCTTATTTCTTGAGTGTAATTTATAGTCATAATATGGCAGCTGTATTTCAGCGTCTTGCAGTGCAATTAACCTATCTCGTCATGTTCGAGTTCATCAAACACTAAGAAAGTGGGCATGCGCTTACAAAGAATATCACTTGAAAATAAAACTTTTCTCTCCTCTAAAGATTTAAATTGTATGCATAGACACAGTGACATCGTGTGCTTGCCGCTCTGGCGGTGCAGCTTACATGCAGCTTATTGATGCATGCGAACGACCCGTAAAATAATAATAATAATAATAATAATAATAATAATAATAATAATAATAATAATAATAATAATAATAATAATAATAATATAATAATAATAATAATAGTAATATACAACAACATTATTATTATCATTATTATTATTATTATTATTATTATTATTATTATTATTATTATTATTATTATTATTATTATTATTGCCTCAGTGACAAGCACGGACATAGACGTGGTCTCGGAGGCTGTAAAGCATTCTTAGTCGCTAGAAAATGGACTTCGAGACATCATTTTATGTGGTCTCCAATCTTGGAAGCTGCGAAGGTCCCCAACGTCCGTTTGAAGCGCTGCGAGCTTAAGTCAGCCGCAGAAGCCTATGGTAGTGCCCTCTCTTAAGATTTCATATATTATACTCTATGGATAGGCGATCGGCGGCGCGTATGCAAATACACGCCACGGTGCTTCGTTGCGTGTGATCTGAGCTGATTCTGGGAAAGTAAAATACGTTGACCACAATTTACTGGTAGTATGTATGCTCCTCTCTACTGAATTGATGCACGAAGCCTATGCAACGTTACCATTACCACTAAGTAAAGCGCATTCTGACTTTTGAAGGGAGGCTCGCCCTGAGTAATTTTCTACACTCTTTTGCACTTTTGCACTAAATCACGCTTCTACTGTGATGTTTGTACGTGTTTACCTTGTGTTCCACCTGCTAAACGTGCACTGCTATAGGGTGTCTGAACTTCCTATTTACTTCTTTGTAATCCGCATGCGACAAAAAAGAGAGAAATAAAGATCGTAGAGAGCCCGCATATCTGTGTGATGGGCTCAGTACCACCGTTCGCACTTACACAGATATGCGTTTTTCTTTCTCATTTTGTTCACAATGAAATCAAGTACATTCACTTAGGCTAGTCAGGAAAGTTCAGTGACTTAGAGCCATATGCGCTACATTGCATATACCGCGTATACGCACACGTTCTTGCATCAGTACATATAAGAAAAACTTGTAAGAATTTCGAAGAAAACTTTCATTGATGTATTGCGTGCATGACATTGCTACAACAAAGGTATGGTTATTTTATGGGACCAGGATAGATAGAGAGAGAGGAAATACATTTTTTTGGCCTGGAAGAAAGAGGATGAGATGCGCATTTAACTTTTTTCAAACAAAAATTACCGCTGCCTTCCGTCAGCCAATCACAATGTCACACAAACGCTCATAATAATGTAAAAAAGATTATATTTTGTGTGAATTTATAAAACAATAAACGTAAGGCATGCCGCCTGATTAATTTTGATCGTCGGGGCTCTTTAAAGCGTTCCTAATTTTAAGCACGTGGTTGGGCACGGCAACTTCGTTTTAAGTATAGTTTATTATTAGTAATATTCCTATACGTTGCGGTACCATGGCTAGATAAGCAAAACTAAGGCTCCTTGCATGACCGATAAACTACATTGCCGTAGTTGTGCACCTGCTAACAGTACGCAAGTGCGTGGTCCAGAGCTTCATATTTGTTTACAACCGAGTAACTAAAACGCTGCACTTACATACAATTTAATAGTCCTCATGTTTCGGAGGAAGCCAAGAGCGTTTTACGATGCGCTTGAAGCAGAAAGTGGCACCCATGCTGAAAAAGTATTTTGATGAATGGAGGGCACAACGCTATAAACAGCCCTCAGGGAAGTTTCTCTCAATGATCTCTTTACAACGAATGAGCATCCGAGCAAGGCGAAATTCTTTTGTACGTCATTGCAGGCACACGTACAAGGAGTTGCACTCGCGCTGACATGACAAGAAAAACCACCCTTTGAGAACGTGCATCAACTACGCGTACATAAAAAGATGAAGTGGTTAGCAGACGACGCACGAAGCAATATACACTTGCGCGCTTCACCCAGTATCCGCCACGTGGTGACTCCACTCGATCTTGCAGCTAATTGCGATCTTTGAAATAAATTGATTGTTATCTTTAAATGTTGTTGTATTCGACTATTTATGACTCCACATAAAGAGTAACAGCTACTTGAGTGTAGTTACAAGTAGTTCCCTGTTTTATACTAACCCACCGAAGGGTACCAACCACCTAGAGACGCAGTATCTGTGGTTACATAGCGACAATGGTGCTGCACCGCTCAGCACATGGGTGCTGGCTCATTTTTCAGCCTCAGCGACAGCTCTTCCTTCTGCAGCGCATAAAGAAAGCCCGTTTACTTTGATGCACAAAGAGACTACATTGGAGTCCGCCTCGGTAGAACAGCGGCTACGGTGCCGGCCGCTGACCCAAAGATCACTGGTTCGATCTCAGCAGTGGTGGTCGCACGTCGACGGAGTCGAAATGGTATAGACCCGTCTACAGTGCGATACCAATGTACATAAGGGGAACCCAGATGGTCAGAATTTCTGGAACCCTTCACTATGGCGTCCCTCATAAGCATATGGTGGTTTTGGGACTTGCAACACTAGATATTGTTATTGAGACTACACGTGGACCCCAACCAAACAAGTATACACGTGAGTAAAGCTAATGCGACGTGTTCGACTTCGGCGTACCCCCCTGTCATGTAGAGGTTTCGCCACGTAAAGCGCACCAAATATTTTTTCCTTGTATTCAAACGCTTGCTGTCTTGCGCAGTAATCTAACGTAAACAGTAGGCTCCACTAGAGTGAACTAGAACATGGGAGTGCCCGGAACGAGCTTCAAAAAGTGAAGCCACAACAGTGTCAACGTGCTCGTGGCACTGCGGTCTATAGTTTGCAAAGTATCGTCATTTTTAGAGTACCGCAGGGCTCCGTCTAACTGGTTTCGGTGTAGAATGCCCACTTGCCATTCAAAATGCTTTTGTTCGAATCGCAGCTGCATGCAGAGGGTGAATTTGAATTCTTAGTTTCACTTGTACGGCTGTAAAAGTTGGCCTTTGTTCCTTAAATCAAGCTTCAGGTGCAACGTATTACCACAAAAGGTGGCGCAAAATAGGAACTTAAAAAAGATATTTGACACCAACCGTATCTATTTGCAGCGCTACCACAAGCAATATAAAAAAAAAACGTCAAGTGCAGCCTCCGAGATTTTAGCAAATACGAGACTAGGCCTTCGTGTGTTGGATACGCTGATTTCAGTCCTCGGCCGCTGGCTCACTTCAAAATAAAAGCTGAATGTAGAGAACTTTTGTTCAGCTGCAAACCACGAAGATTTGAATAATTTATTAGCAGCGATATTCTGTCTGTTCTTTCAGTGTTACTCGTCAAAGTAAAGAGAAAGGGCATTGACTGCTAAACTTTAATAAAGCAATCATGAGGTGTACGTAAGCCGCTGAACGTGTTGACATTTTGAATACGAATGTACTATCATTGTAGAACTGATTTTACGAACATATACTTTAAATATTAGATCGTGATGACCATTTACGCCGTATTCATGGTCAACCTGAGCAAAATAAATGATGCAAACGAATATATTTAGAATAAAAAATGTATACACTCACTTTTTACACAGAAAGGTGGAAACTGTTTGAACGGAAGTTCGAGCTGTTCCTCACCGCATCAAAGGCAAGTAGGAAACCACGGAGTGGGGCGAAGGAAGTGACACTTCTGCTCATCGTGGCCGGTGATGAAGCTTTAAACATTTATAACAAATTCAGCTTCGCCGAGGGCAGATCTAAGAGTGACTTCGCGATGGCGGTTAAGAATTTTTGATGAGCCCTCTGAGGCCGAGCCAAGTGAAGTCCACGAACAAATTATCTTTTCGGCTGCGAGTCCAGGCCGACAGTAAATCAGCCGAACAGTTCGTAAGGGACCTCAGAAGACGCTCCCAGTCTTGTTGTTTTGGTCCAATGTCAAATTCTCTTATTCCAGACCCGATTGCGTAAGGTACAAGTAACAAAAAGGTCCTTGAAAAGCTCCTTCGGGGCAAAAAGGGGACGTTGGTGAAAGCCGAACAAGTATGGAAGGCGATAGAACTAGCCACAGCACAGAAAGAAATTTGTGCTCGAAATAGACAAGTAGACTCTGTGAACGCAAGCGGATCCACCCGGGAATGGCAGAAAGAGTTTCGGTGCAGTCACTGTGCCTGCAGGCACGCCCCACGAAGCTGTTCCGCATTTGCACGCATCTGCAGAAAGTGTGGGGGTGAAAACCACTTCGCAGTGCTTTGCAAGAGTGCCAAACAAGTCTCGGAAGTGAGAAGGGACGATCCAGAAGACTTTTAGTTTTGAAGTTTGGAACGTGTCGAACGGCAAGCAGAAATGGCACTGGATGGTGCCAGCAGAAGTCTGCAACACACGTTTTCCTCCAGGTGGACACCGGTGCACAAGCAAAACTACTGCCATATGGTACGTGGCAGACATTGCCGCCAAAAACACAGTTCAAGGCGAACAACGTAGTTCTTCATTGATATGATGCAGCAGTCATCAACAACATGGGGATTGCGACGCTCAAGACCGAAAGTGGTGACCAAGTCTCAGACGTAGATTTTTTATTATGAAAAAGGGGCGGCAGGCTTCTCGGGGCAACATGCCAGTGAGTGGCTGGGTTGGTTCATGAAATCTGTGAGCTCAGTAACAACGAACAGGAGCAACTTGTCCAAGCCTACCAAGACGTACTCAAGGGACGAGGTATGTCTGGCGTAAATACCGTATGGTACCACAATAAGATGCCATTCCAAGCCTCCAAACACCGAGATGTGTGCCTCTGGCGTCGGAAGGGCCCCTTAAAAAAGAAACTAAAAAAATTCATTTGGTTATATGAAAGAAAACAAATGCCAGCCGAAGAATCTGCGCAGACCCCTTAATAGTTATAGAGCATTAAAAGCGTGAGCACTATGAAATGCCGTGGCGTGAAGATATTGAGGCAGAGTCAGCAAGCTCATTTTTTACTTTTGGACGCAAACTCTGGTTTGCATCAAATACCGCTTCGTCAGGTAATATCAAGAATATATACGTTCATTTGCCACACCTTTCGGCAATAAGTGTTTCATACATCCGCCGTTTGTAATGGCGCATGCTCCAGAGGTTTTTCAGAGAATGTTAAGTAGGACCTTCGACAGCATTGCAGGCATAGAAGCGCATGTGGACGACATGCTTATATGGGGGTCTATAAAACAAAAACACGACGCGAGGCTAATAAGAGTTTTAGAAGCGGCGAGCTAAACAGGGCTTACTCTTAATCTCAAAAAGTCTGAAGATGGCGTCACTAAAATTTCTTTTCTGAGCGATATAATTTCGAAGGCAGGGATTAGACTGAGTCCCGCATCAATCACCTCGGCCCTTAGCTTCCCACTAAGAAGCTCGAAGTGCAACTAAAATAGGCGTGATAAACTACTTCTCAAAGTTCGTACCCACATTCGCGGAAACGACACAGTTGTTACGCCAGCCTGTAAAGAAAGACACGGCTTTAAAATAGAGGGAGAATCACGCAAGTGAGTGGAAACAGCTCTGCAACTGTCTTAGTGGACAATCCTTACTCATACTCTTTAATCGAAAAAATTGACGGCAGATCCACGAGGTGAATGATGATGAGATTGGGCGAAGCTCCTGGAAGTAATACTGTGAAATTTTCTTCCAATAATTCACCCGATAAAAAAAACACTTGGCGTCTTTCGTTTAGCAGCTGGCGTCTTCACTTTGTTTTGCCTTTAGAAAACATCTGGCGTCTTTTCGTTTTGCTTTTAGAAAACATCTGGCGTCTTTCGTTGGTTTATTTCATCAATCAATGGCGTTTTGAACAAAAGTTTTTTATCGTTTAATCACGCACAGGAGAAATCTCACCAGGCACTACCTTGGAGGTAAACAATGGCTGATACTGGGAATGAGAGACAGTAGAAGTCGGTTTTTGACACTTCTACTTCTGCCAACGCTACCGACTGGGACATGCCAATGGCTGCTAATGGGGAATGAGAGACAGGAGCATTCGGCGTTTAGTTAACGCGCACGCCGCGAACTTTTTATTGTTCAACAAAGCACAGGAAAAATCTCCCACCGGCACCACCTTGTAGGTCAAAATGTAACACTTGTTACACACTATGACTACGACTACGAGGGACAAACGGGTGCCGCTTTAAGAAACTTCGCCCCTAAAAAGAGACATGAAAATAACCTCAGATGCCTCACAGAATGGCATAGACTCGGCTCTCTTATAGCGGTATGGTGACTCTTGGAATCTGGTGACGTATGCGTCTCACGTATCAACAGAGGTGCAGATAAGGTGTTCGAAGATTGAAAAGGAGGCAATGGCGGTCGTAGTAGGATGCGAAAACATTCTTCATTTTGCACACAGAAGTCACGTTGTTCAAGAAACCAACCATCACCCCCTAGTAGCAATATCGAAGATAGGTATTGGAGAAATCCCGCCTAATGCAGCGTTTTTTAATCATTTGTTGAAACAATTTTCAACTGCGGATTATTCGAGAAAAGCAGCTAGTCCTGGCGAATATGCTATCGGGGCCTTCCGTCGGTCGTCCGGAGAAAGATGGAGTGTATGAAGACGTCGAAGTACGTGCCGTAACTGCTGCTTCATCATTGGTGAGCAAAGCGATGCTAAATAAATTGGCGAGAAAAACAAGAAAGGAAGGTTAAAGTACACTTTGGAGCAGCTGGCGAAAACGGGTGGAAGGAGAGCTAAAACCTTTAGTAGGTGAACTATCTGTCGTTAATAGGGTCTTGCTTGAAGAACACAAAGTGGTGATATTGGTAAGTATGCGACGCAAAATGCTAAGATGCCTCCACGACGGCCAAATGGGTATTAACACATGTGAAGCACGAGCGCACCGTCTAGCGTTTTGCCAAGGCTTATGATCAGATATTAAAAGTGTCATTGCTTGATGCGCAGTCTGCCAAAAGTGCGCCTACAAACAGCGGCGCGAGCTACTAATAATACGCTCGACACCCGATCAACCATGGTGTAGCGTTGGAGTAGATATCTTCCAGTATAGAGGAAGTCGTATTTGTGAGCGTATGGTACACATTCTAACTTTGCGGAAGTTGAAGAACTTCATGGTACATTCTGAAACACGACTATCGAAAGACTGCAAGCAATCTTTGCTTGGTACGGCATATCCTTAGAGGTATGCATAGACAATGCCCACAGTTCGCAAGCCAAGAGTTTGCTATTTATGCAAAAGACTGCGACTTTAAGCATACAACATCAAGTCCGATTGTGGATGGCATTTCGCGCAAAAAAAACAGACAAGAGTCAGGAGGGCACCGAGAGGAGGAGTTTTTTTCAGCCCTCGAATGTTTCAAGATGGCTGACTTGTCCATGACTAGCCTTCGGTTCTTGGTAACGGCTAGCATCCTCTTTTCCCCTTTTTCGAAAGGTGCCATCTTGCATCACAACGAAAGAACCTTCTTTTTCCGAGATCAAAGGCCTGATTTCAATAGTGGTCATAAAGACAGCCAAACGCTTCAGCTTATGATTCATGCCAGGCTTCTTGAAAATGGTGGCAACCTCTGTTGCCTCGGCGACACATCTTGACCTTTCACATTCGGGAACCTTGTCAAACACAAAGCGCGCCATGGCCAACATATGTGCAGGACGCAGACTTGGCTCGAAGCAAAACTTAAGTCTTAACCCTAGGGTCGGCAAATGTGTTTCTTGCAACGAGGCCTCACAGAGCAAAATTATTTTGACATCTAATGTTTAAACTCTCTCTTGTTCGGAAGCGCAGGCCAGGTAGAATTTCAGACGAACTTAGTGATGCGGAGTATTGTCCTACACCGTTCTTGGTATAGGCGTGTATTCTGTGTTGCTTGTCTCCACTATTCCAACTTCAAAATCCTGCAGAAGTGTTTCGTGTGCCTTGACAACAGTGCCATCCAAGCGCACAAAGACTAGACTTGTTCAGGGCAGGTAGCAGTCTTCACATGACAAGAAACGGTCCTAGCATAGAACACACACCGCGTAAACATCCACCAAAATGGCAGATTTATCTGTAGGAAAAAAACCTAAAGACTGAAAGGAACCCAAGAACCTGGTAATACAGCTTAGAAAAAGCAAGCGTTTGGCGAGTTCGTATTCCATTGCGGATGGCATTTCGCGCGAAAGAAAAACAAGCAACAGGCTCTCTTTTTTGTCTGTTTTTTGCGCAAAATGTTATCCACACTAGAGTACCAACTCGTTCACCGCTTGGTTTTTCATCACGTTTGAGGTTTCCCAATTTAATGGCCTGGCTGAAAAAGGTGTACCAATAGCTGAAAGAATTTCGAAAAAAAGAAACATTGGAAGGTAACAATGACTTTTTGATAACTTTTTTAAGCTACAGGTCCAGCTCGCTGAAAGAAGGGAGGTCTCCAGGGGAGTTTGTTTCAGGGTCAACAGCTCAGGGCACCCACATCATATTTCAACGATGGCCCAGGAACAGTAGTACAGAAGTATGGACAGACACAACGAAGGCATCGGTCTCTTCCATCGTTGACCACAGTGCAAGTGGTGCGAGTGCACGGAAACACGTGGGACATAAAGGCTAAAGTTCTTAGCCGGATGCAGGCGAGAGTATATACTCGGCCATCCCCGAAAAGGGCAACGTTCTGTGGCGTAACCACCATCACGTGACTCTTGCACACAACAGAAACCTTCGACGACATGGAAGACTACAGACGAAGAGCTCACCAGTGATGAAGTCGTCCACCACCCGCTGTCCACAACAGATAGTAGAGCCTCTGAGACTGTAAGCCATCGAACAAGATGGAGTGGTCTAAACCAAAGACCATCACAGTGACTAGGTTACCGGAAAAAGTCCGCTCTAGTGACCTAAACAGCAATACCGAGATTTGAGTGCATTTTTTTCTGTTTTTGTAACTCAGCCTATGAAGAAAGGAAGATGCATTGTGTACGTAAGTTCCGCACGGTGTAATCGTTTTCGGATGCAAGTCTCACAAAGCACGAGCTCTTGATGTACATGCGCCATGTTCTGACATCACTGGGCAACCTCTGTGGCGCCACGCTATCGGGACGTTATTTTCTATAGGGAATGCATAAATGACAGCTCTGAATAGACTTTTACGTTCTTTGTTGTGTTGAGCTCGGCTAACATGTGTCACGTACCACCCCTGCACGAAACAGTTACATAAAGTTGTTGTTTGGCAACCATGTAGTGAGACAATCGCAATAATCAGCATCCATCATGCCGTTCATTCCAGCAGCTAATGTTCATTTTGAACTCACTTGACAACGGATCGCTGACATACGTGTTACCGTTTTTTTATCAGAAAAACTTTCACAGTCTGGGTAGGTACTATCGAAGTTTCCAATCCTTGAACATGCTCGATTTGCCGGAGCACGTTCAGTTACGCAAAAAAGAACGGCAAATCGTGACGTCATGGCGCGCTTGACCACGTCGGCACACTGAACCCGCCAGCACATTCCCAGCGTAAAAAAAAAAAACTAAGCGGACGAAAGGAAGAGTAACAGGACCCTTAAACAAACTTGACAAGTCTGCACGTGCGTGTGAACGTGTTGAGGTAGGGGAATAACAATGCAGAGAATGCGGGTCGCGTTACAACTATTTCACGGGCTAATGTGATTACAGACTATACACGGCCTCAGAAATGTGCGTCTAAAAGCAGATCCCTGAGGGCAGCAATCCTTATAGCAAAACGCATTCTGTCTTTCTGAATTGTGTTGGGAGTTATGAAAGCAGCGTAGCGTCAAAATGACGTTGCGGAAGAAGGACTGGAAACAGGCGGCGCGCTGCAGCCAATCAGGGGAGGCTTAGTTGAACGTGTCAAAGGAATGGGCACTGCGAGAGTAGCTCTCATGTATTGTTAGTTTGAGCGCAAGTCTAGAAGCCGCTTTCATAAAAGCATCTCCCAATGCAGTGCGATAGGACGTAAGTTCATAATGAAACAAGGTAAGCTTAGCATAAGACGGACACAAGAGAATCAGGTAACGAAGTCATCCGGTTTTTTCATGTCTGGGTCTGCTATCGATACCTTCTTGCACAGTGTTTCATATCGCTGAAAGGAACCCAGTTTTCTCGGTTTGTACTGCGCTACCCTGAATGGCGCCGTTAATACGTTTTATTGGACGTCTCGGTTTCTCTTAAGGGACCCCTCGCCAGCCTCTCCAAATACAAAAAAAAAACGAGCGGATTATTCTCCTCCTGGCATTTCTCGCCTTTCTTGCGTCCTTCATGACGCAGACATTGACTCCTGTGACGTCTATAGTGCACATGTTCTCGATTGTTTCATATACGTGAAATAACAGACGCGCTTTTTTTCTGCAGCACTGCTTTTCTATGCAGCTGCCCATTCGTTCTTTCTTGTCTCTCAGGGCTAACTTGCGTGATCGACCGATATCTCTTTTTTTCTGTGTTTACGATTGCAAAAGCAGCGGCCCCGCCGTGGTGGTCTAGTGCCTAAGGTACTCGGCTGCTGACCCGCAGGTCGCGAAATTGAATCCCGGCTGCAGCGGCTGCAGTGTCGATGGAGGCGAAAATGCTGAATAACCGTGGGCTCAGATTTGCGTGCACGTTAAAGAACCTCAGGTAATCAAAATTTCCGGAGCCCTCCATTACGGTGTCTGTAGGTGCAGAGAACTGTAGCTGCGATTCCAGTGTCAAAAGATGACGACACGTGGGTGATTAAGCCATTGCAGAGCGTGCTAGAAAGTATAAATGTGCAGCTGTCATAGTGGGATATCACTCCGATCAGTTTTAGCTTCGTCGCAGGTGCACTGACACGCGTTACCTTATATGAGATGTTAAGTTTCTGTTCCTACATGTAACGAAAATTACGCTGATGTCAACGCTGGTCCTGCCCTTTTTTGTTTTTCTCTGCTCTATTTTCGGCGTGCTGCAGATATATCATAACGTCATGCAAATTGACACAGTTAAACTTCGGCGCTTCTGAATATAAAAAGTCGCATTCGTCAACGTGATGTGTAGTCACGGATTCAAACTAGACAGCAGTGCTTTTAGTATAACGACTTGTATGTGACTCTATCTAACCTTGTCATGTCACGTCAAATTTGATCTCTAAAAATTCTGTTAGCTCTGATCAAATTGTTCGAGTATAAATTGCACTGATTCGAGCTGTACTGAACGTGCATGGTGGAAACGAAAGTATGTGCGTCACTCAGTCCTAAATATTCCTATAGCAATTCATGAGATCGACAAGTTAATGCATATAATGTCCAAGAACTTTACATACAATGAGTCTGTGGTGACATCTAACCTAGAAAGCCACCTGAGTGTGTAAGTACAAGAACAAAAATAAACAAAAATGAAAACTGCGTAGTAATTGACTCTATGAGGCCAGCGAAGGTTTTCAGCACACGGCACGGAAATAAAAATATTTTTTTTCAAAAACCGTGAACGTACATGTCCTCTGTCGGGATAAGGCGATACGCCATCGTCGGCATGACGCGTTCTTTCTGACGTTTCTTAACCTTGTGATTGCTTTCTTACAAGGAGTATCCCGTAAGCACCCTGTTTTGTAACTAATTTTCGCGAACGCGCAATTTGCCGGATGTACAAAATCCTTTATGTAGCTGTTACATCTGCTTCCACATACGGCTTTTATTCTAACGCCATGAAAGCCTATGACCGCAAGTCGTTCGCCGCTGTGGAGCAGTGGATAAGGTGCTCAGCTCGTGGTGGTCGCATTTCAGTGAACTCGATATGCTAGAGGCCAGCGCACAGTACCATTATCTCCGCACGTTCAAGAAGACCAGACTGCCGAGAATTTAGTAGTGTTCTACTACACTGTGCCTCTCAATTAAAATGTAAAACCCCTAATATTAATGTTATTAAAAGTGTTTTTACACTGGTTTCGCACGTACGTGAACACATTGATATAGTTGTTATATGTGGTGCTCCTTGCGCTGGTTTTGCACGTGTGTGAAGACATTGATATATGTGGTGTTTCTTGCGTACGTTTTTTTTCTAAATATCCAAGTTCACTTTAAATGAAACTGAAAAAGATGCAGTTATTAGGTGGTAACGTCAAGGTTAGGTTTGCTCTAACACTTTATAAGTGCGCAACGCTTGGAGAGCTCAGCTTTTTGTCCATCCAGACATCTCATGTGGCGGGATCCCGCTCACAGTAAAGAATTTACTACAAGTCATAACAAAGTTATCAGTGCTCAAACTTGGGTAATATAAAAAAAAACAGTCTCATATGTCGAGAGAAATAGCGCTCAAGTGATCACATCACGTAAATGAACAATTGTGTACTCTTAAGCTTCGCCGTTTAAAGTTGAACATGACAGCGATATCTCGTCCATAGTGCGTACCTCAATCCCTTAGTGCTGATTTTAGGGGCGAAGCTTCTTATAGCGGCACCCCTTCGTCCCTCGTAGTCTGTAACAAGCATAACATTTTGACCTCCAAGGTGGTGCCGGTGAGAGACTTCTTCTGTGCGTTGTTGAACAATAAAAAATAGTGCTCAATGTACATGTCAATGGCTGCTAATGGAGAATGAGAGACAGCAGCATTCGGCTTTTAGTTAACGCGCAGGCTGCAGTCATCATTAGCAGCCATTGGCATGTACATTGAGCACTATCCGACAAGAAAGGGTTGCTACGTTATACTCGCTGGGTGTAACCTCCTTAGCTTTAAAAAGGTTTAGCGAGCGTTGAGCCGCAGTGCCATGAATACAATGAACTTGTATATACCATGAATGAACTCGAGGTGGTTAAAAATGGGAAGTAAATACGAAGCCCTAGCCGTAAGAAAGTAAAAGCCGAATTCTCCGCCTCTGATTTCCCATTAGCAGCCATTGGCATGTACATTGAGCATTATCTGACTGAAAAAGTTTGCTACGTCATACTCGCTGGGCGTAACCTCCTTGGTTTTCGAAAGGTTTAGCGAGCGTTTGGCCACAGTGCCATGAATACAGTGAACTAGTATATACCATGAACTCGAGGTGGTTAAAGGTGGGAAGTGGACCCGAAGCGCAAGCCGTAAGAAAGTGTGCGTGTGCCACCTCTCGTTTAGTCCTTGGAATGCCCGCTGGATGGCGGTGCTTCAATATGGGGAATAAATGATGAAAAGATGCGAGATGGTGGTACTTGGAGTGTTGAATAGATGGACGAACGGACACATAGACAGATGCATGGATGGACGCATGAACGGACGCAGGGGCGGCTGCATGGACGAACGCAGGGACGGACGCACGAACAGACGCACGCACGGACGGGCTGATGGACGCATGGACGGTCACACTGACGGACGCATGGACGGACGGAAGCAAGAATAAATGGACGGACGAATTCTTCGCCCCACTCTCCATCATTCACTCCGTGGATATGCTGCCATTTTTTATGGCATATAGTTACTGGAGAAGTTAATTGATTACATTGTAGTGAGCCACAACTTAAAGTTGAAAGTGACTAATTTATTATTTATTTATTATAAAAATACCTGCAGCGCCCACGGCTATTATTGCATGGGGGACATACACAACCTAAAGTACGCTTACACAAAAAGAACTATTCAAAAACAAGACGATCACAAAAACAGATCATAAAAAACGCAGCTATGACAGTGGCAATATGTCCCTGAAAGATGTTTCAGTGCGGCAGTCAGCAATTGCCTGTCAAAGCCGATTCCACCGGGAGATTGTGAGCGAAAAAAGGAAGTTTTCATAAATGTTTGTTCTGCAAAAGAATTTACCCTAATTTTACGGGGCGGGCAGTTTTTTTAGAGGAAAAATGGGGACGTGAAAGGTAAGATTTCTTATCTATTTTGATCAACCAATCAAATATTTTAAATAACATTTCAAATCTCCAGCGTTTCCTACGTAATACCAACAAATCCCACCACTGAAGTGTTCGCATGTGGCTGCATTCTGTGTAATGGGTAGTATGCTTTAAAGCACAAGAAATTATGCGCTGGAAATCTTTTCGAAATCGCTGTGCGCCACTACGTGGTCTTAAAGAAATATGCGCAGTAACGTGTGTGCCTTTTGTAGTGAATGGCCGACTTTAAACTGCAAAGTCATTACGATAATTTTTTGTCATAAAGCCCAATGACATTGTGCGCTTGTGACACGCATTATTACTGTGATATTACATGTTGTTTTGTGAATCATGTGTACTGGACGTATGTGTTTTTGTAAAGCCTGCACGTAATTTTGAAATTTTGACTGCGTTTCTATGCACAGGATGTTCTTTTAACTGTATTTTCAAGCAAAGACGAAGCTGTGTGGCAGAGCATCCGCTTTCAATGCAAACGGCCTGGGTTTAATGGTCACTCAGACTTCGAAATAATTACTGAATATTTTTTGGATCTTTATTGATTTGCCGGTCACGCACAAGATCATTTCTCCCTCACAACCAACGACACTCCCTCCTAAGCTGGTATTTCTGTGAAACGAGCTCTTTTACGCTATCGTGTTAATTACGTTAAAACATTTCGCAAACAAAGGGCTGACTCCGGCGGAGTGTGAAAGAGGGCACCACCGTCTCATCGGGTGAACTAATATGTCCCTTCCTTTCCACTGCGTCTAAGTCGGCGCTGCTGTGACAGGTCGCTGCATCGCTACATGACTACATCTAACGGGACAAACAACCTGGCGGACGTCGATAAAGTTCAGCAGAAAGTAGCGCAGACATCGCACACCGAGCAGGTGAATCTGCTCAAGCCTAGGAAACCCTACATGCTGATTTCAAACGTTGGAGCCATATACGCTTTGGTAAAGGGAGAAGTTTGGGGCTGGCATACGTTTTATTCTTATTTTGTTTTCAGCGTGCACCTGTCATCAAAATACTTGAAACCTATGTTGGGGCTTAATCTCCCACTGTCGTTGATATTCACGAGTAAAATTTGGGTTTGGATCTTATAGTTCGAAAATATAAGTATTTCAATATATTCTATTTGAACTACGCGTATTTGAAGGGTGGCTAGTTGATTGTGACGTGGTGAATTCTCGAGCAAGTACGCGAAGCTTCTGTGCAGCATCTGTGTACATGTGCCGTGTAAAACCCCGTAGTGACATGTAAACTTCAGTGCCACTCCCACTGCGCCAAATTCAGTACTCCTGCTGATAGGACCACCCTTGTTTATTGTGCAGACTATCGGGACGAGGCTTAACATGTAGCCAGTGCTACAGACAGTACTGGCACCAAGTTGTATGGGTAACATCACTCAAAATAGCCCAAACATAACCGCAGGCTTTGCTATCTATCTATCTATCTATCTATCTAATCTATCTATCTCTATCTATCTATCTATCTATCTATCTATCTATCTATCTATCTATCTATCTATCTATCTATCTATCTATCTATCTATCTATCTATCTATCTAATCTATCTATCTATCTATCTATCTATCTATCTATCTATCTATCTATCTATCTATCTATCTATCGATCTATCTATCTATCTATCTATCTATCTATCTATCTATCTATCTATCTATCTATCTATCTATCTATCTATCTATCTATCTATCTATCTATCTATCTATCTATCTATCTTCTATCTATCTATCTGTCTATCTGTCTGTCTGTCTGTCTGTCCTTCTGTCTGTCTGTCTGTCTGTCTGTCTGTCTGTCTGTCTGTCTGTCTGTCCTGTCTGTCTGTCTGTCTGTCCGTCCCCTTTTCGTGTGGTGGAATGTGGGTATGCGGGGCAGGTGATTGACAATGCATCAACCAAGGCTCAGCGTGAACAGACTGCGAATATTAAAGCGACAGGCTTAAGTAGCCCACGTTGCAGAAAATCCGATTGCCGATATCAACAGCGTTTTCAATGGGTGAAAAACTAAGAGCTGTAATCAAATCCAGATATTCTGCACGACAGTCAAGTATTCTACCAAAAAGCCACGAGAGTGCTTCAAACAGCCTTGTAAAAAACGTTTATGTATGCGTGATGTCAAGGCAGCTCCTTCTGTTGTTGTCGGGTTCGCTATCCACTTTTTATGCCAATTTGAAAAGGCGATGAAGGCAATACTGCGATTTTAAATTGAATCGTACTTGGGCAAGCGGCTGCAACAGTAACGTCGCTTACTGTATACGCAAGAGGGATGGACTGTGAATGACTGTGTGTTCTTTGTTATGTGCTGTATTTTTTTCTTTCTCTCTCTTCTTCCCCTCTTCTTTTCATATGTGGGGTAGCATAGCGGCTGTCTTTAAACGGGTTAACCTCCCTGCCTTTCCTCCTGTTTTTTTCCCCTTCTTGTTACTCCAAAAGCTATAGTCCCACGTTGCGCGAATACACCGAATAATACCTCACCTTATAATACGCACAATACTGCCCCGAAGCCTGCACCTAGCTGTAATAAAATTGGCACTTTTTTAACGTTACTGACGACGTTAGCTTGGACCATGAGCTACTCTTTCTACACGCATACCAACACAGTCGATAAAGCTAGCATGCCTGTCGTATGCCCACAACTCTACAATTAACCCAAAGAACGTCGATCAACCACGAAACAATTTACTCAAAGCTAAAAAACCCGCCGAGGCTGTTTCCCACAGTTCCCACAATGCGTGGGATACGCCGAGTTCTCTTAAAAAAAAACGACCATAAGAAGAGCTGCAGTAAGAGTTCTCGAGTAAAGACTGCTTGAAAAATAATTAACAACAGAATTCTACTTCTCTTGGTCCTTTATAACAGGAAACATCGGTAAGAAGCGCAACAAAATGAAAGACATGGGTGCTTTTCGAGAACCTTTATCTTCTCCGCCACATCCTGGCTGTAGCATATGGGAGACATAATTTAAATCAAAAGCAAAGGAAAATTGCCAGCCGGGATATCAACTCCTTTTTACATCGTGCGGTTATTTCGGCAATCAAATCCAGCAGCTCGCGCAG
Organism: Rhipicephalus annulatus; assembly: GCA_013436015.1. NCBI lineage: Eukaryota > Metazoa > Arthropoda > Arachnida > Ixodida > Ixodidae > Rhipicephalus > Rhipicephalus annulatus. Next base: position 128,101 of record WOVY01005348.1, read on the forward strand.
CCGCGTATTTTACGATGCACATAGTCTCTGCGCGAAAGTGATCTTTCTTTCGCGAATAAACAAACACGAACGAAGCGAGCATGGAATGTCTGAAAAAGAAAGTAGCTCGCGGAAGTATTAGAGCCAGAGCAATCACCACGAGCACTTCTGTTTCATGGTACTACCAAATATATATGCGCTTTATCGAATGCATGCGCTGAGATCACAGTCGAAAATGGATAAAGATTTGTACGTCTTAAACAACGAGAATAAAAGCACCACAGAAAAATTAATACTTATAAGTTTTCCCAAGGAGTATTCATGGAATCCGAGAATTGAGTTATTCATGATGCCGACAGCGCACATTTCCAAAAAACCAAGAAAGTGCAGAAAAAGTAATAATAATGAAAACAAAAGAAGGAAATTGCTCTCTTCATGACAGAGTGTAATAAATTACAGCTCACACCAAAAGTTTTCAAACCTTGGTTCAAGTCCACGCAAAGCTTCCGGCTTTGACGAGTGAGTGGTTTCGACAGCAGGCGGTGGAAATATGGAATGAGATTACCATGGCACACCGTTTATTCAGACACCGTATGTTTTATTAGGTGTATGTCGTGTAACCTGGGCTCATCTCAACCTGCTCACAATTAACCAAGTGTTCGTATCACTGTCGGAATTCGAGATTTCGATTTCAGACTGAATTTGTGGGTGTGTTATAGTGGGAAAGCTGTAAATATTGTGCGATCTATAACATTATTCTCCACATTAGCAAGTTGAGAAAATTCATTGGATCACCCGCATGCGATCCCGTCTACGCTTTTACCCAACTAATATCGCGCTTCGCATTCAATATTCTTGCGTGAAAGACATCCTGCCCATAAATGCGTAAGCCTGCGAGAGGTTCATTATGTTGCGTGGAATGCCCGGGGATAAACGTGTTTGCATAGGCGACGTGGAACTTCAGAACGCACCGCATGTAGACTGTCTCGGCGCGTTCGATGTGAGACAAAGAGAACGCGTCGTGGATTAGTACTTGAAGAGTCGCGATGAATATGCAATGGCTTCTTGCATCGAACTAATCAATGCGAAGGGTCCTGGGACTGTGACCTGAGACTGTTCAATTCAAAACATTTGTGCACCGTATGTGAAAGGCTGTTATAAAACAGTTCCAATACAAAACATACCGCAACGTGAACGCCATGTAATTCAGCGCTAAAATTTCGGTATTGTGCTTTTGATGCTGCCAAATTTGACCTGCTCAATGGTCGGTGATCAGTGTCCTCTACGTATTTTCCTCCAAACAAACGGAATAACAACATTTTTTTCTGAATAGCAGCCTTGCTTGTTACCGAAATATATTACGTAGCCTAGACACAGGGTGTTTCAGAAAATATGTCAGAAACTTGCACATTTCACCCTTCACCTCAGAGGACGTAACCTTTATAACATAAACTAGAGACAGAAGTGGGTCAATGTTCTCATTTAGGTGTAGAAGTTGGCCACCATCCTCAATTTTATGTTAACATGGCTAGCGCGTTCCCATTAAATCTGGCTTAAGTGCTCTATTTAGTACTCTAATTTCAGCTAGTCAAAATTTTTTTCATTCTCATGTTAACTTTAAGACTAAGTGAAGAGAAAGCACATATAAAAGCAACTCCATTTCTTGCTAGACATTTAAAATCTACCTATTAATTTATTAACATTTTCACTGCTCCGCTGTAGCGCGATTAACTTACTGCATGCAAATAATGTGTTGAACGTGACTGAGCTATTAAAATATTACCTTACCAAGCTTGAGGTTTGCAATTTCCTTCAAAACTGGTGGCACTGGTTAGAAGATGAATAAGGCGCCTAGTTTCTGCAGCCCGTTTGGGAACATGGCGCAGCGCCTCAAATGGCAGGCATCCCACATAGCGAACGCCCTATGGTATGTTCTCAGCAGTGTTGCAGAATGAGCACCTTCATTCCATTCAAATTCTATTTCGGTGAATGGCAGCTTGCTGTAATTTCACTCGTTTCCGTTCCTCGGAATGAAAAAAAAACTGAGCTCATTCGCACTTCGGGAATGACCAGGCAAGTTAATTCCATTCCTAAAACTCCTTAGCGTTGGAAAGGCATATCTTCATCGCTTTATCGAACTAAGGATGGCTGTCACAATGTAAAGTTGAAGTCATTAGATGCACAAGTACGCTAAACACGTCACCACGATCGATGGATATTGTATTGATCACTTATTTCACGCAGTACAACCGCTCTAGTAATTCCCATAGAGGCAGTTCTCCTACCACCTATGGCATTTGCTTCCTCAGCACAATGTTGAAAAAAAAAATTAAAGAGCTGGCAACGCATGTATTTACTTGTTTCGAGCGTATTTTTCTATCATCGGGGCATCTCTCTACTATAGCCAGCAACTAGTAAAGCTTGAACCATTTGCTGTTACTAACCAGGAATGCGCCCCACCGTGGTGGTTTAGTGGCTAAGGTACTGGGATTCTGAGCCGCAGGTCGCGGGATCGAATCCAGGCTGCGGCGGCTGCATTTCCGATGGAGGCGGAAATGTTTAGGCCCGTGTGCCCAGACTTGGGTGCACGTTAAAAAACCCCAGGTGGTAGAAATTTCCGGAACCCTCCACTACGGCGTCCCTCATATTCATATGGTGGTATTGGGACCTCACCTATCAATCAATATATCAAATCAACCAGGAATGCTTTCTTGGTCTTTTTAACTAGGTAACTACTAAGCCACATACGTTGCCAGATCTCTAGTAAACACCAGCGTATATATTGCAGTAATCATGACTTTTTAAACAAAAATATAAGCCAATCTTAATTTTTGTAATTACTTTGAAATAAAACGCTCGTGCTTAGTTATGACACACACATATAGAAGGGTAGTCAATGATGTTTGAAAAATGTCTATTATTTTTCCCAATTTCATAGCTGCTAACCAGTACACAGCGTATTCCAAAGTAGGAGCGTAAATAGCCTTGAAACGGCTGCTACAGTATGCAATACCGGCTAAGTTTTCATATTTTATGTGCATGTTTGCGTGTATGTACTTGTCTGTGATTTGTTCATGTTTCTATGTGTGTTTCTGTGATGCATACTTGCCATGGTTATTACATGAAGTAATTAGTGGGCACTAAATAATCTACGTGAACAATTGCACTTCGCTTATTGCCCTATATATACTTTTGTAAGTGAGTTGTGATGTGGCATTTTGCATGTACATACAAACGCCCGGTAAATAAAAAATCAGTAATGTTTTGATTATTTGAGTTAGCGCTATTCACGAACTACTTTGCAAACTAGCAGGTTTCACTAATCAGCATTTTACTACTTCAAAAAGCTTAGGGCTTTTTGTGACAAGTAAAGTGTTAGTATTTAGTTAGTGAATGAGCAGACCTTTTTCTAAGAGTGCATGTTTAAACGAATGATATTTTAATATTTATTAAGCTAAAGTGTAATAATGCTAATATCACAACTTAGCGAATCGTCGCGTAGGCATTCGTCAAGGTGCTGCTTTGGTTACCGTGTATCCACAGGACGGACTTCTTCGCAGAAATCTCTTCCGCAGACGTCCGGCTGCGAAGCGCATCCAGATTACGGACGAAGCGGGTACACGGACGCACCAGAGCAGAAAAAAACATAGCGACACTGTCTGAAGTGAAAGATACCAGCTTCAAATTTTTAGGATCTTCGTCGTGCATTGCGTGGGCTGTTACATCGAAACTGATGATTGTGTTGGCTTTAGGTTTGTGTCCGCAAACTTCGCCAGTAACGTATTCATGACTAATGGGTACTGTTTCCGAGCGCCGGACTCGTTTTCTGAGAGCTGTATACTCTTAGTGAGTGTCTCTATGACAGAACATGAGCTCAGTGGTCCGCGATAACGCAAGTGCTACTGAATCCCAGAGGTCATAATAATCTGCGAATGCCACCTTGTTATTTTTTTTCTCTAGAAGGCGCGAGCATTATAAAGGTTGAAAACACAGTCACGCTCATAATATTATTGAAAATTTTTATGTTTCCGTCTTTGTCGTAGAGTTTCTTTTAAGTTGAAGACATAGTTAGAAAGAAAGTGACATCGGGATTAGATTATGAAGTGGTATTCTTTGCTGCAAGATCTTGTTTGCAAGAGGACTACATTGCTAACAAGCATCTGGGTATGCCACACCAACGTAAGCTTTTAAGAGGCTGTTGCGAGTATCAAGATAACAGTTTGTGAAGTTGCTGCCGCTCGTGGGATCTCGCATACACTGACAGAAAATCGTGATACGACAAGCCATATTAGTGGGAACACGGCGGCAGGTAATGCTACAATACCCTGCTTCAGGCAAGCGTTGCACGTCTGTGCATTTATACTCGGAAAATTGCTACTATTTCTAGCATCCGAGACTCTTCAGCTTAACTCACGCGTGAGCTCAAAATGTCTCCCTTGTAGAGCCAGCGTTACGTTGTGTGTTGGAAAACGGCGTCTTGAAACTGTGAGGGCTAAATCTACAAAACCAAATAAAAGAGAAAAAGCAGCACTTGTAGCCAGGTCTATATGGGCACCCTCACCTGAATTTTTTTTATTCCGCGTGATTCGGAATGCGAAAAGAGCTTGGCATTTTCCGTCCACAAGGTCCGTGAACGCGGCCCGGATGATATAAATCCCTGAAATGGCCCTAGGAATGATATAAATCCCTGACGTGACGTGGCCCTAGGTAATGCACCGTTCACCGCGGAAAAGGCAGATTTGGTCCGTCGTGTGGAAACACCCTAAAGTGGGATTGCCTGGTGTGGCTGGCTACCCGAACCAATGCTTTGCAAAGCCCGTTATATCTCTCTCTGTACCGTTCATCTTGTACAGCAGTTCATCGCACACAGTTCATACAGCACACGGTTCACCGTGTACGAATGTGCGCTCCGCTGACCAGTAGAATTTCTCATAGTGTTTCAGGCAAAAGCACCCATGTGTGTAGGCAGCGGGTACGGTATTGCAAAAAAGGAAAAGAGGGGGGGGATATTGTGTGGTGATCTGCGCACAATCGAGTATAAGAAAGCTTGCATTGAACGAGCATAGCACCAGCGTCAATGCGCATCACAACTTAAAGAAGCACTTTAACGAATATGCGTCTGAGTCATCCATGGCAGCAGAAGCAAAGACAAGTGAAGGATGAGGAGACAGCAGAAGCCTGAGGCACCACCAAGGGAGAAAAAAAAAAAAACAGAAGGTGTAGGGTCAATATGCCACCCCCGTTTAATTCTGCTGGACGGTTAGATGACATACAGCCGAGGTTACGCAAAATAAAAAAGAAACTATTTATATAAGGGCAGATGTATAGTGGGTGTGTGGCTTATAAATATACCTTGCTTGTAATCAGCCATGGCTTTTTAAATTGCTTCTTTAATTGATTGATTTGTGGGGTTTAACGTCCCAAAACCACCATTTGATTATGAAAGACGCCGTAGTTGAGGGCTCCGGAAATTTTGACCACCTGGGGTTCTTTAACGTGCACCCAAATCTGAGTACACGAGCCTACAACATTTCCGCCTCCATCGAAAATGCAGCCGCCGCAGCCGGGAATCGAACCCGCGGCCTACGGGTCAGCAGCCGAGTACCTTAGCCACTAGACCACCACGGCGGGGCTAAATTGCTTCTTTATCGCTAAATTTGAGGTTCTGGCTTACTAAAGTTTAAAGTTTAAAAAACAGCACGTCTAAGAAAATGTGCTCTATTTTTCGAAAAAGACGCCATTCCATTTTAATTCCACTCCTTCAAGCTCTATTGCCATTCCATTCCCATTAATCACAGGGTGACGAAAATGTGTAACGATTCCGGATTCATCACAATTCCCGAATGGCAACTCCGAAACCCTGGTTCTCAGTCCACCGTGGTGGTGTAGCATTTGCGCTGCTAAGCTGCTGACCCGAAGACCAAGCGTTAAATCCCGGCTGGGGCGGTCAAATGTCAAGGAAAGTGAAATGCTAGAGCCCGTGTACTGTGTGAAGTCAGTGTACCCTAAAGCACACCAGATGGCCGCAATTTCCGGAGTCCTCCACTACGGCTTCCCTCATAATCCTGTCGTGGTTTTGGGAGGTCAAACTGCAGTCATTATTATTACTGTTTTTAGCTCCATCAGGTTAATTACCATTTACCCGTATGACTGGTGTTTTCCGGCTATCTCCTATTGTGAGGTCACTGAAAACTACTGCATCGATAAGTTTAGGAAACATGTTACTTTGGCAGCCGTTGCGTTGAATAATTTCTTCGCAGTCGAAAAAATCCTTGGCATGATTATCTGTTGGATCTCATCAATTTTGTGCCTGACAAAAAAAAGAAAACGGGCCCTTCAATGAACACTTCTTTCCTTAATTTTTCACATTGAAGGTATACTCGATGACAGTATTTTTACCATTTATGATGGCTCTTTTTTCATAATTTTTTGTAATCATAGCATAGAAGCTGCAATTCAGTCTCCAACTACAACTTTTTTTTTGCACGCAGACTAATAAAATGTTTTACCTTATTTCATTCATAAAATGAATTACCCAAAGAGCGCAATGAATCTTTTGTCACTTTGAGGAGACAATATAGCACCTTTTGTGGCACTGACAATTTCACAAATCGCTATGACGTGCTTTAGGAACTCAACTCCACATTCTTGATGGTAGGCCACTTCCGGGAAACAAGATCTTAGAAGCCAGCGTAAGTTTTGCTACTCGATTACTGTCGCAAAAATTTGGGGACTCTTAGGCTTCGCCTTTGAGAGTGGAACGTGATAGGGATATCATGTTACTTGAAGCACTTAGTGCATACTTTTTATTGTATAATATCACTCGATTTATTCAAATTGTGGGTTATTATGTTGTTATTGATAAAGTTAAAAATGACTTGTTTCAGGGAAGTTTTGGCATATGGCTTCATTCTGCGCAATAGCTATTATGCTTTCAGCCTTGAGCAATTATGCCCGTGAGATATGCTCGAACTCCCTATTCACCCACTACGTGTTCACGCGCCCTCACTTATGTGCCCTTTAGAAAGGACGGCTGGCTTTAAACAACAAAGTAGTTATGACAATTACATGTTCTGACACCTGATGACAATGTGTGCTTGAACCACGCATTATTACTGCGATATAACATGGATTGCGAAGCCTGTGTACAGAACGCATGTGTGTGTAAGGCATAAATGTTGCTTTCAATAAATTTCCAAGCAAATAAAATTATTTAAATGTATTTCCAAGCAGACGAGGGGCTGTGCGGTAGAAATCCAGCTCTGCACGCAAACGGCTTGTGTTGAATCCTTGCTGGGAACCGCAAATTTTTGTTATTTATTTTATTTGCATCTTTATTTCTCGGTCAGAACTAATGACGCCCAAGCCGATGCCAACACCGATGCCAACGCTAATGCCGATCTCGAAAATTCTAGGAAACGACCTACTTAAGGAAGCTACTCGCATGTGCTCGTGTTTGATTTGTTCAATGCAACTGCCATGTTGTCAAGTTTTCTCACATTCTTCCTTTCTTCTTTTGTTTGTCTTGTTTTCCTTTTTACTTTCACAAGCTGTAGGATAGCCAAATGTGCACGTTCTATGCTAACCTCGCTGCCTCGGTCCTTCATATTTATCTCACTCTTACCATTTTATTGGCATACATCAACCTAATTTTCATTCGCTTTCACGGCCAGGGCCCACTGTTCATAGGCAGAATATTTGAGGTCTCAATAAAGAGGCGTACAGCGAACGTCTCGACAAGCCTTGAGAAACTGCGCGATCACTATGGGGACGCTAACGTCAATAGTGACATTCGTAAAAAAAGATTACCAAAACAAAAAAGCTAGCGCGGGGATTTTTCTCCACGTTTGAAAAATATTGAATGGAGATCTGCTGACAGGATTCCTCGTAAGTGGGATTTACAAGTGACGAAGTGATTATTGTGACAAGGGAAGTTGATTGATAACCTGGCTAATTAGGTGGGCTGATGCTGTGGGATCCAGGTAATTGATAACGGCTTCTTGAGATTACCACTGGATAGACGCTGCACAAACAACTTACGAAATACCCAGCCGAAAGCAGGTGCTCCACCTGCGACGATCTTGTTAAAGCGGTGCAAAATGAGCCAATTTCTCGTCGTGTGATCAGCTGTCGCAATCGGATCTGATGAAACATTGATCTGTGCCGCAGGAGCTGGGATATCTCAGTAGATGTTGCGCTATCCGGAAGTGCTAGAATCGCATTGACAAACCCAGTAGCAATGACTCGGGTAGAAGTAAAAAAAAAGAAAACATAATGAAGCTTTTGTGTCAGCGACAAGAACTTCGCGACGGCGAAATTAGCTGCTCAGTCGGATTGCTGAGCCACTTCTAGCGAGATCAATTTGTTTATGTTCTTTTTAATTTTCTTCTCTTCTTTTTCTCTTTTGTTAATCGCATCTTGCGATGCGCCGCGTGCCATAATCGAGGCGGTGCACAGGAATGTTGATGGGTGGCTGCATACACGGCTCTTGTTTTGGTGCAGCCACTGCGTCATTTGGCTACGCATGAAGGAATGCGCCATGATTTCAGGACGCTTGTGATTGTCCGGGGGCCTTGTAGCAAGGAGGACTTGCAGAGTTTCTTTACTGTATCTAAGAGCACTATGTCGCTGCCTCTCAGATATCCACATCCATCCATCGTCATGTTGCCTCTGTTACTCTGGTTGTGCACAATGATTGTCCGGCTCAAAAAGTTTTCGTTGATGGACTTTAATAATAATAATAATAATAAATAATAATAATAATAATAATAATAATAATAATAATAATAATAATAATAATAATAATAATAATAATAATAATAATAATAATAATAATAATTGATGATTGATTGATTGATTTGTGGGGTTTAACGTCCCAAAACCACTAGTTGATTATGAGAGACGCCGTAGTGGAGGGCTTCCGGAATTTTTGACCACCTGGGGTTCTTTAACATGCACCCAAATCTGAGTACACGGGCCTACATTTCCGCGTCCATCGGAAATACAGCCGCCACAGCCGGGATTTGATCCCACGACCTGCGGGTCAGCAGCCGAATACCTTAGCCACTAGACCACCGTGGTGGGGCTCATAATAATAATAATAATAATAATAATAATAATAATAATAATAATAATAATAATAATAATAATAATAATAATAATAATATTAATAATAATAATAACAATAATAATATAATAATAATAATAATAATAATAATAATAATAATACTAATAATAATAATAATAATAATAATAGTAATAATGTTAAGGTTGAAGGAGGAAGTTGCAGATGGCATCCCACCGCTGCCACCAGTTGTTGGGGATGGGGGACTACCCGGTCTGTTGTGGTAGCGTGGTGTAACCAGGTAGAGGAAATGAACGCTGACAAGAAAAGGATACGAAAAACAAACAGGTTTATATTATTATTATTATTATTATTAGCCCCGCCGTGGTAGTCTAGTGGCTAAGGTACTCGGCTGCTGACCCGCAAGTCGCGGGTAGAATCCCGACTGCGGCGGCTGCATTTCCGATGGAGGCGAAAATGTTGTAGGCCCGTGTGCTCAGATTTTGGGGCACGTTTAAGAACACCACGTGGTCGAAATTTCCGGAACCCTCCACTACGGCGTCTCTCATAATCACATGGTGGTCTTGGGACGTTAAACCCCACAAATTATTATTATTAATATTATTATTAATATTATTATTATTATTATTATTATTATTATTATTATTATTATTATTATTATTATTATTATTGTTGTTGTTGTTGTTGTTGTTGTTGTTGTCTGGGGCTTAACATCGGAAAACTGTGGTATAATTATGGCAGATTTCGTAGTGAAAGGATCTTGCTTGCTTCAAAAAAAATTTATTGCCGCTGCAAGAGTCAGAGTCAGAGTCAGAAATGATTTTATTATGACATCAGGAGCATTACAAATTGTTAGTATACAGAAGGAGGTCCCATAGTCAAAGACTGAATCGGGACCTCCTACAGTAATGAATACAGAGAAAATTATATTGAAATAGCAAACAGCAGTACAAAAAGAAGCAAAAAATACAATGCAAGCTGAAAGAAGGACAAATTAAAATACCAAGTGAAAAAAAGAAAAAAAAAAAAAAGAAAGAAAGAAGACAGAAGCCATAAGGAGACAACATACAAAATAAGAATAAATCAATTCTCCTATATGTAGAAAAAATTGCAAAATCAGTCAACACAATAAGGAAAGGTAATGCAGTGCCTCTAAAATTTTTACGAAAATTCCCAATGAGGTCAAGATAAAAAAATAAGGTAGTTAGGCACTTCTATACATCTTTCAGGACAATTCAGTTAAAAAAAAAAGCATTGAAATACATAATGAACAGAAGATCAATGTCACATCTGTTTCAGCAATGAATGGTGATGAAACGATGTTTACACCTATGTTCTGAGATGATATGAATAGGAAGGAGATTAACGAAAGTGACGAAGACTACCCGGATCATGATTGTGATGAGAGGAACGTCTTCAGTTCTTTTTTGAATTTGCCAATGGATTGCGATGTTTTGATTGCAGGAGGTATAGTATTCCAGAAATGGATTCCATTGAAGTAAATTGTTTGTTTCCCATAATTATTCTGAACCCTTGGTAAGATTAAATTCCGATTGTGGGCAAACCTAGTCAGGTTAGTATTCACTAGATTAGATGGAGGGATAATGGACACAGGAAGCAGATTGTTGATTTGCTTGTACAGTAATATTCCTAGTTTGTATTTGAATGTATCACAGACCGTAAGGATGTTGTTGGCTTGTAGGAGTGCTATAGCATTACAGCGATGGTGACTATGGGTAAGTATTCTAATAGATTGATTTTGCATAGTTTGGAGGAAAACAAGATGACTACTGTAAGTATTGCCCCAGGATGTGATACAGTAATTAAGATGAGAATGAATAAAAGCGTAGTACAATGAAAGTAATGTAGGTTGGGAAAATATATCACGGGCTTTAAGCAGAACACGTATGCCGTAAGCCATTTTTCGTCGTAGGAGAGCAATGTGCGAAAGAAATTTCAAGTTGCGGTCAAGTTGTATTCCCAAGAAAGTGGCCTCCTCATCAGCTTCAATTGCAAATTGATTTATAAATATTGGCGGGATATGATTGTGTTCACGTTGGTGAGAGTGAAAAACAACGAACTTAGTTTTGGTGGGATTGATTTGTAGCTTATTATGGAAACACCAAGCAGTCAAGCTTGAAAGATCATTATTTAATTTCTGTGTCAGAGATCGGAGGCATTTATCAGTGTTAATAATTGTTGTGTCATCTGCGTAAAGTAAGGACTCTGAAGTGGTAAGCGAAGTTGGTAGGTCATTGATATAGATTATGAAGAGAAGTGGGCCGAGGATAGAACCTTGAGGGACTCCAATATTTGTTACCTTCGGTGTAGATTGAAAACCTGACAGACTTACAACTTGACTTCTATTGAGTAGGTAATTTTTATTAACATTAGTGCAGGACCAGTTACGCCAATGGCTTCAAGCTTCAAGAAAAGAATGTAGTGGTTGATAGTGTCGAATGCTTTGGTAAAATCAATGAAAACAGAACCTGCATATAAGCCCCTATCTATTGCTCTCTTTAGCTTTTCGGTTAAAGATAACAGAGCGAGTTCAGTAGAATAGTCTTGACGAAAACCAAATTGCGAAAGTGAAAGAACCTGAAATTTATGGAGGTATTTGGTCAGGCGATTTTCGAGCAATTTTTCGAATACTTTACTAAAGAAAGGTATGATGCAAATGGGTCGATAATTAAATATTTGTGTACGGTCCCCTTTTTTAAGCACAGGAACAACTTTACCACTTTTCAATTCTACAGGGAAAATACCAGTTTTGAAAGCTAAGTTAATTATGGATGATAAAATATCAGAAACAGCATGTGCAATTATTTTTACGTTTGTTGGGGAAATACCATCAGGGCCAGCACTTGTTGTGTTCAGGTTTCGAATGACATCATGTACTTCCTGACATGTGGTAGGAAATAAGAAGAATGATTGTGGCAGACGAGAAAGGGGAAGCTGATAATCAGCATCAGAGATGACGTCAGTGTTAAAGAAGTAGTCACTGAAAGCTTCAGCAATCTCTAACGGGCTATCATACTTAACATTTTTATAATTAATGGTGGTGATGCTAGAGAGACAGCCCTTCCTGTTCAAAAAAGAGTTGACAATTTCCCACTTTTTCTTTATGTTTGAACCAGCTTCATTAACCTTTCGTTCATAATATTGTTTTTTAGCATTTTTCAGTTGTAATGTAAGGGTGTTGCAAAGTCTTTTGTAACGTGCAAGCAGGTTTATATTAAAAGGTTTTCGTTTTGTTTTTCTATAAAGGTTCTCTTTGGCTCTTAGCTGCTTCAATAACTTTTCAGTAATCCAAGGGTTCTGAGGACTGGCGTAAACTTTTTTACATTTATAAACCTGAGTATGGCGCTGAATATAGGACAATAATATGGATGAAAATTCTGTGAAGGCCATTTGTGGATCATCTAAGCGTATTAGTGAGGACCAGTCAGTGGACATAACATCGTGAATGAACGACTCCCTGTCTAGAAGTTGCCTAATGAAAGATATGCTAGTTGGCGTAGCATGGCAGTTGAAGCGCATGAAAATCGGGTAATGGTCACTGATGTCGACCTTAAGAACCCCTGCATCCGGTACTACAGATAAGTTAGAGAGTGCATGATCGATCAGGGTACTTCCGTTATTGATGCAGCGTGTGGGAATGGATATTAAACATTCGTAGCCAAAACTCTGGTAAACACTGGAGTAATTCAAAGAACTAGGAGAAGAAAGGTCAAGCAAATTAATATTAAAGTCACCCATGATCACTACATTTGCGTGATTGAGAGCCAATGTGTGCATTACGTTTTGGAGGGCGTCACAGAAATTTTTCACTGATGAAGATGGGGATCGATAAATGCACCCAAAGATGAAACTCTTGTTGTCAAGTTTAAGAAAATCGTAGTTAAGTTGAACCCAAACACTTTCGCAATCAATGACATCTAACTCTATGTCGTATCGTCGATTATAGTGTACGTTCGACTTGATATAAACAGCAACGCCACCATGATTGTTGTTTGCTCTATGCGAATATTCAGACTTATACGAAGGAAGATCAAATAGATTTTTGTCGTCATCGCTAAGCCAGGTTTCAGAGATACCGATAAGTGAAAAAGGGTTGTCAAGAGCGGATAAAAGAAGTTGTATATCGTCGAAATGCTTCCGGATGCTTCTTGCATTAATATGAATCGCTGAGTGGAACGTAGGCGAAAGAAACCTATTAAGATTGTCTGTAGAAAAATAAGCAGCCATAGGTGAATCGACCTAAGTGAAACAAAGGAGTAAATCAGAATTTATAGTGAATTTCTAACAGATTTTGGATAGGTCGGCTTCACAAGTGATGCGGAGCACCTTACTCTCTGTAGTCCGTCTGGCCTTTATCTGACAGTTGTCTGTCCACAAGAACTTCCAGTTGTTGGACTTCTTTAGAGCTAGTGCCTGAGAAAATAGCGCCTTATTTTCGGGGGTGAGGTGATCGTTAATGTAGATTGGTTTGTTGGTGACTCCGGATAATTCAATATCATTCAGGTGCAATTTGGCCTTCCGAGCCTTGCTTAGGAATTCTGATTTCTTCGTACGAGAGTTGAAGCGGGCTAGCAAATTCTTTGCGCCAGCTTTCACGGTCGAGACACGGTGAACAACGTCGAGATCAGTGGGTGCCAGTTTACAATCAATCTTATCACCTATAGCTTGCATAATCGCAACGCAGTTTTCACCTCCTGTCACCGGGATTCCCTTGATCTCGACGTTATTAATCCTGGAATATTGCTCCATTTGTGAGACTTTTAGAGATAATGCCGCATTTTGTGCTTTTAACGCCTTGTTCTCAGCAATCAGAGAGGCGTTATCTCTCTGCAAACTTTCTACGACACCATTCACGTACTCGGCAGTAGCTACCAGCTCACCTATTTGTTTATTGATGTCAGCGAAGTTCACACCTGATAGCTGTGCTTTGACGATGAACTTGTTAAAGATGGCATCAACCAAATCATCAGGACATTCGTTCAGTCTAGCCTCAAGATCAAGAATTTTTTTGCTCAGCTCGGCAGTAGTAGGCATTGCCCAAAATCGAGCAAGGCAGTACAGATATGTGCAACACGATTAGACGCAGAAAATGATAAGCGAAAATTATGGCAGCGACGACAGTACAACGGTAGTGCAAACGCAAGGAAAGCGGGTTATTATTACTAACCTGCGTAGTAGAAAATCGTGCGTAAGTACAAGAGCGATGCTTCGCTGCACTGTCGCCGTTGCCAATGGTGTCCAACCGTGAGCCTCGGCTTCTTTATATGACGATGGCAGCCGATGTGAAGCCCTCTAGCGGAGCACCAGTGTAAGTATCTCCGCAATGCGAAGACAGATTGATGACCGCCGTTCCACACGTGTCGTCAGAGACAGCGCAGCAGGCTTGCTTCCACGATAAAGCGGCTGATGTCCACGGATCCTTGTCGGATGCGTTGAAGCTCGGATAACTGCGTAGTAGAAAATCGTGCGTAAGTACAAGAGCGATGCTTCGCTGCACTGTCGCCGTTGCCAATGGTGTCCAACCGTGAGCCTCGGCTTCTTTATATGACGATGGCAGCCGATGTGAAGCCCTCTAGCGGAGCACCAGTGTAAGTATCTCCGCAATGCGAAGACAGATTGATGACCGCCGTTCCACACGTGTCGTCAGAGACAGCGCAGCAGGCTTGCTTCCACGATAAAGCGGCTGATGTCCACGGATCCTTGTCGGATGCGTTGAAGCTCGGATAACTGCGTAGTAGAAAATCGTGCGTAAGTACAAGAGCGATGCTTCGCTGCACTGTCGCCGTTGCCAATGGTAAGATGGGTAAGTTTGATGAACGTCAGAAGGGGTCACCCCTGACAACCACTACGTAGGCTCCTTATTACAGAAGCCCATTGGCGGCCGCCACAAGTCGGTCTTGGTCGACCAGGGCCCTCTAGCTCGCCAGGTTGGAGCAGCCGAGTAGGAAGACGTCACCGCACAGTGTGGGTATTTTTCTGTACAGGCAGGATCAAACTGTTCTAGTACTGCCGGGCACATCATTTTATTTGTGTAGAGGTGGAGGAGTGTGCTCTCCTTTGCCTTTGCAGGGGCCTTGCAGGGCTTAGAAAAAATTGCACGGTCGAATTGGTAGAAATAAATTATATCTCGAAAAGTGAAGACCGGATAGGGTTATGGATTCATGTCGCAAGGGTTTCAAGGCATTGCCCAGAGAGTGAACGCGTGAGTGGTGAAGGGCTCCAGAAATTTCGACCATCGTGCGTTCTTTAACGTGCACTCAAATCGCGCAATACTCCGTCCTCTCCCATTTTGCCTCCACCGAAATGCTACCGCCGCGGCCGCGATCGAACCAGTCACCTGACGATGCGCTTCATTGTCATCAATAGCATGAAGCATTCTTTTTGATCTCAGTAGCGAAATTGCAGCTGTAATGAAATTCCCGAGAATCTTTCTGGGCCCTAGTTTTCACTTTATTGATAGAGGCCCAGTGTGATTCTTATTGCCTGCTCTGGCGAGAGGGCTCTACGTATGCCACGTGCGCTAGGAAGATGAGCCTTTTTTTTCGGCGTAACGCTTGATGCAATCGTGTGAACGATTTGTTCTGCCACTAAGGCACTCTTGGTGAAAAAGAAAACTGAGAAATTCGCTCGCAAATAACGGCTCTGTGGAAGAAAACCAACTAGCTCACGGAAAATTAAAAAAAAGGCAGATCTAACTTACTGTGGGAATAAATGACACGCGAAGCACGCATAAGAACGTTTGACATGTCACTTTAAAATCAGCACAACGTCACGAGGCGCACGTAAATTGTGCCTTATGTGACTTTCATGCAATGATAATCACGGTTGCGCCCGGCATTTGTGTTCGTCGCGCATTCACGTCACGTAACACGAAGAGGAAGCTAGCGAAACGGCCAAGAGCGCACTATGAACGTAGCATGTCGTAATATTTCGCGTGACATGCATGTCATGATTATCATGTTTGGACATATCATTTGCCTTCATTGTCCGTCCGCGGCACGTAATACCAAAGTCGGTATATGTGAAGCTAGAAAAATCCCAGTGCGCGTGCTATGAGCGTAGCATATCGTCATGTTTTACATGACACGCATGTCACAACTATCATGATTGTACCATTCATATACCTTTGCCAACCATTCGCGTCATGTAATAACAGATTCGATATATGTGAAGTTAGTGAGACGACCGCGAGAACACCATGAGCGTGGCGCGTAGTTATGACTTACACGACATTCATGTTATGATTTGCAAGTGAAGGCCTATAGCTTATATTTCCCATGCAGTCATGTCATACCATACAGGTTTTACAATATGTGATGCGAGCGAAACTACCAGCAGAGAGGCAAGACCGTGACATATAAATCATGAAACTCATGGCAACATGTTATGGTTTTCATGTTATCACTCCTCCTCCAGTTATGCTTTTCATGTTATGCTCGTCCTGCAGTCATGTTATGCCATATCAATTTTGGTATAGATCCCTTTACCGATACGGCGAACGGAGCTAAACATCGTAGGAGGACAGACAGACAGACAGACAGACAGACAGACAGACAGATAGATAGATAGATAGATAGATAGACAGATAGATAGATAGATAGATAGATAGATAGATAGATAGATAGATAGATAGGTAGATAGATAGATAGATATGACCAAATTCACCCAAGTTCGCTAAAGAATGCTTCGTATTTGCAAAACAGTATAATTTATCAAATATTCCGTAGCATGATAGACATCTCGAAAGTTATTTGAAGATGTATTGAACAACATATGCAGGAACCTAGCTAAGCGCAATGAGTTAGCACTTCTGAACCACTCGAAAACTGTAATGGAACAAAATGAACTCGGAAAAAGAATTTGGTCATGTAGCCAGCCTTTGCAAGCGAAAAAACTAGCAGTTGTTTCGCGTACGAGTACAACCGATGAGCGAAACTCCTTGGAAAAGGACGCAAAGGACTATGCGCTGATACCTTTCATGAAGGTGGTGGGTGGGGTGGGCAGCACCTAGGGGAGAATGCTCGATGACGGGAACGACTGAGCGAATGAGTGCGCTGGGCGCGGCGCAGTGCGGTATTTCTGCCGCTGGACCTGCAGTCGTCTGCATCGCACACTTGTTGTTTTGCTCGGCGCGTTTGGCTCATGCTGAGAGCTTCGACTGTGACTGTAGTGACAGCATAGTGTGGGCCTAAGGAGCTTCGCTCCTAATAATCGGGGAGCTATTCCCTAAAACTTTTCGACACATAACGTCTGAGATACAGCGTGTGGGCAAAGAATGCTTGGATTCAGCAAGTAATTAATCGAAGCACGTATCAGCTGCCCTGGCCAAAGGTCCGCCTGGAGGTCAACAACACTGAATTGTGCCGCACGCTCTGGTGAAGATGATGTGTTGGACGAAAGTGTGTGGCTTAACGCAGTCATGTGTGCAAGGGTTCTACCTGGGCAAGGCAGGACCCTTAAAACAAGCAAGTTGTATAAAAATGAACAAAGCCAAAAAGGTTGCTTTGAAAATTAGGTTACAACTGTACACGTTTCTTACCACCATTTATGTTGGATACGTTGGGTACCACTATATTAATAGAACAGTAGCTGTTTTAAGCAGAGTTGCAGCATACAAAAAGGGTACTATTGTTGATGAGGGACTGCGCTGCGCCCCTACAAATGTAGGGCCACAATTGCGCCTAGGGGCCAAATAGCTACGCTGCGTGGGAGAAACACTACTGACAGCTTTAATAAAGCAGACTTTACCTGGTCACGTAAATGAGTACCATTGCTGCAATGCAGCCCATAATGCATGCTGCTACACAGGCTGAAGCACGCTCTTACTCGCTGTTCATGAACACAAAAACGGATAGATCCCCCATTTCTAAATAAAGGCCGATATTCATTACTTTCTTTTTAGCAAAGTAGTTAATTAAAAAGCTAATACATGTCCACCTGTACATCTACCTTGCACAATTTAACCTATTTTAGTCGAAAGAGTTTGCGTTTAGCAAGAATATTTTGCTAACTTAGCCCCATTTACTTCACAGAAAAATGCAAACTAGAAAGTGACGAAGGTAACTTTGTTGTTCGGTTTTTTTAGATCTTACTAAAGCATTTGAAACACCTAATAATGACATTCCCTTCTCTAAATATTCTTATTGTGGCATTGATGGCAACTCTCTAAGTCTATTCTGTAGTTATTTATCTGAGCGAGAGCAATTGTTATCCATCTGTGGCATCTATTTGACTAAAACAAAATAACCAATAGTGGTTTTCCACAAGGCTTGATTCTGGGCCCCGCTTTATTTCTACCTGTTCTACTGAATGCGTTCTATATGCGGGTGGAACGACTCTTTTATGCCTGGGTAATTCAATAACCAACTTCCTAACAACCCTTAAGGTTGAGCTTTTTAACTTCAGTGCACGGTGTGCTAAAATAAACTTTTGATAAATCGCTTCAAAACTAAGTTTTTATTTTTAATTCGAAAGAAATAAATAGCGCATAAGTTACATCCCTTTTTGTCAAATTGCGTGCCGTTTCACTGTGAGACCACTGTTGTTTCCTTGGAAATAAACTTGACTTCCGGTTGAAATTCAGCTTACATATTGAAGAACTGTAGCGAAAAACATCCTATATGGTATTAGGATACTAATGAAAGTTATAATTTATTTAGACTCGACTACTTTGTTCACTTGATATTATGCATTCAGTAAAGTAATTTCAATTATTGCATCGTTTCATGGGCTCAAACATACCATTGCCATCTTTTATCCCTTCAACATTTCCAAAATTAAGCCATTAGCATTTTTACCAGGAGAAGTTGTCATGGTTATGTTATTGATTTAAACAGTGAAATAAAAATACGAAAGATTGACAACCTAAACAATCTAATGGTTGCAGATTTTGTTATCGAAGCCTTAAAGACTATTGGCTTCTGAAATTTTTTCCCACCCAAGAACTTACCCATTCGAACATAATCCGCTTTTCCTCAAATAGCATCTTTTTTACTTTCTGGAGTCCGACCACTTATGGTTTACAAAAACTAGGTTTTGCCTAAATAAAACTTTGGAGTTTTTCGCTCATATCATTCGGTGTACTTTTTCTGCATCATCCTACAAACATCACCTTCGTAATTTCATCTTTAACTGATAGCCCCACGCATTTATTGTCCAAGGAAAAGAACTTCGATTCTGGCGTTCTGATTAGTGCTTGCTTTGTGCTTTGCTACAGTTCTTATCATTTTATGTTATGTACACTTGTTACTTCTGTTCCAAATATTCGAATCGCTACTGTCTTTCATAATTTACTTTGTACTCCGATAAGATTGCTTTTGTTTATTTTTTACTTGTTCTGTGAAGTAATGTTTTTTACAATTAACCAAGGTCGTCCTAGAGTGCTTACACTGTGAGACCTTCTTTAGTACTAAAATGTCTATATTCTGTATATGCCCACAATACTGAATCTTGAATAAAATTTGTTGTGATACATATACTGCCTACGGATTGAAACAGTAGTAGTATGACGCTGCTGTTAATGATAACTATGTGCTGTAGCTATAAAGCCTGCTACTAAATGTGAAGTTGGCTCAACTAACGTCAGGTTATACGCTTGGTTTTACAAGCAAACACACCACGTGTAAAAGGCTCTACTCACGTGCAAAAAAAAAAAAGCTCTGACAGAGACCATTGCAACACCAACAGCGTGCGCGCAACCTTCATTGTCAATCCAGTATTCTGGTCCACACGTTAACCAAAGTGTAGCAAGAGCAAAAGACGGTGAAAAAGACATTACGTGCCCTTTTTACATAATCTTACAATGACGTGTTTTATTTCGTGAGGTCAGCACGAGTGACACGAACGTCTGCAGCCGCATTAAATGTGTGAGTTTACTTGTTTGTCCCTTTTAGTTGCAAACTAAATGCCCATAAGAAAGATGTGACTGTCTAGGAATTTTTATTTGCGTTCTCATTCAGAAATGAGGATTCAATAAAGACACTAGAGAGAGATATATATATATAAAGATGCAAGGAAAAAGTTTTCAGGGTTGGGAGCCAGTCAGCACCAGCCGCCTCAGGTGCCACAATACGCCGGCTTACTGAAGACAATTTTCACGGGTTTGAAGGAAGGAACCAACACTACGGTAATCTCGGTTAGGCGTATGATAAGCCGAACTAGTGTTAGAGCGCTCTCGGCGCCAAGCTGGCAAAGGCATACTGCGCTCAATTCCTACAAGCGAACCGGCCGACCAACAGAAACCCACTTTGCTCAGAGCTCCTTGCAGCTTTGCTTGCGACGCTGCTATAACTGCTAACAAGTGTCCGCCTCGTATGTACTGTGCATCCCAACGCATCTCACTTGTCTAGTCACAAGTTGGAAAGCTTCATTAGGCAAGCTGACGATCCCAGATGCCTATCTCGCTTCGAGGAATTATGTGTATATGGTGCTTTACAAATTAATCTACAGCTGCCCATGCCATCCTTCCGGCCATTTTCCGAACAATTCGGGTATACAAGATTAGCTGTGGAAATGTTAAATAACGTCACCCAGGACAAATTGAGTGCCACTTTATGAACGCAGCTGCCTTAGTTGGCCCGTTGCATGGAACTGAAAGGCAGATGGCTCGAACTTCTACATTGCTCACGACAATTGGAATGCCCATTGCTACGTTAGCTTGTTCTTTCGGTGCCCCTTTGGTATCACCAAAAACAATGCGACCACTTTTAAAAGGCTCCACTCATGTGCCACTAAAAAAACTATAAGAAAGTCCGTTGAAACACTAACTTCAACACCGGCGCCTTCTTGGCCAATCCAGTTTTCTCGCACTTAGGTTCGGTTATCGTTCAAAGTTTTTTTTATCGAGCAAAGCACAGAGTCACGGCTCTCACAGTCTCAAGGCGCCGGCGTAGTGCTGAAGTTTTAAATCAGCAGAGTGAACGAACTTGGCTTGGCGCTGGGATCTCATTACTTGAGGCGCTCTTTTTTCGGTCCACCAAACGCTCTCAGTGAAGTCACTAGAACACGATTCTTAGCACTGGCGACGGCTGTATTACGTGAACCTTATAAACTGTTAGTGAATGCAGAGAAATTATGAGAAACTAAGTTCATAAAGATAAAAACAGTGCCTATGTCATTTTTACTTTCTTTGTCTTAGTTACAAGACTTGTGGGCAAGAGCAAGCTGAATTCATAAAATTTAGAGTTCCCCGTTTTCTTTGTTTTTCCTCATACAGCATA
This sequence comes from Rhipicephalus annulatus, assembly GCA_013436015.1. NCBI lineage: Eukaryota > Metazoa > Arthropoda > Arachnida > Ixodida > Ixodidae > Rhipicephalus > Rhipicephalus annulatus. The sequence continues at coordinate 149,404 of WOVY01005348.1, forward strand.
TTCAAACTGTACAGCGACATCTATCGACAACTTCACGAGCACCATTCGCGATCTTTCATTCGGTGCTGTAAAATGAAGCCACTGACACCTCAGCACTTAGGCTAGCAGCTGTTGCTTTTCTTTACTTTTTTTGACGTTATGAAATACTTTTTCTCACACTTTCGCCGTTGTGCAGAAAGCGAGGCAGTCAGGACAACGACCAAAACAGTGCCCATACTGTTCTTAACCAAATGTTTACATCAAGAATCTCGCGCGAAGGAAAAATTTGCTATCTTAACTTATCGTGAAACAGTGGTTGTAACTGCGATTTGCATAGCGTTCATTTCGATCTGACTGACGCACGTTACAGCGTCGTTTGGTCTTCTTTCTTGCCTTCCAGTGCAACTGAATTGCTTTTCTCGCGACAAGAACTATAAAACCTACAGGACGGGCAGGGATAGAAGTACCACAAGGTGCATTTTTAAGTCATGTTTAACTGACGCGAACATTTCTGCTCCCTCAGGAATGTTATATTTAGCGATAATAAATATGCACGGGACGATGACGTAAAATGAGCCGAATCTTTAGATTATGTGCCGCATTTCGCGTACAGTGGCGCTCAATATGAGCTGTAACAGGGTGGCCAGAGTTGAACAGGCCTCAAGCTCATGATTCAGCGCCGGCCGAGGTGAAATTGGTTTTGAAGCACCGCTATAGTCGAAGAAGTGCTTACGTTACTAAATGTTTTTCATATGACCGCCCCCATGCAATGTTGGCCTCATTTTGATCAACTACGGGCAGCTCGTTTGCAACTCGTATTAGGCGCAACTGTACACATCCTGTTGATCGTTTTCAAGCAGCGCGAGTGTGCTGGGCGACTCCACAAAAAGCCATTGCGCACGAAGAACTACCTCAAAGATCAGCTTATAAACACAACAAAAACGTGGCTTTCTATAGAGACTTATTCCATTTTTGTAAGCAACAGTAGGGGCCGTCAATATGTTTTGGTTTCTTGTAGCGACGTCATGTCTCGTAAACGCTCCGCCCAGCAGTCCCAGCCAAAAGCGAGCTACCACCCTACATGTTCACGTGACAACTCGTGCAGATGGTGCAAAAGGTTCCTGCGAGCACGGCACGTTTCGATGCTCCTCCCGGAAGTGTACAAGCGGCGGCCGCAATAGAGGAAGTTGCAGTGAACCTGTGAGCTTTGCTGACGTGAAGCTCTAGTTTTGAGAACCGTATCAAGACATGAGCTATCTTAACAATGATGAGATTTGCGAAATGTCATCGCCGTCGCAGCCTTCTACGTCACACATCTACATTTAGATTTGTTAACTAACGAAAGAACAACAGACCCACTTCAGTAATTGATTGATTTGTGGGGTTTACCGTCCCGAAACCACCATATTATTATCAGAGACGCCGTAGTGGAGGGCTTCAGAAATGGCGACCACCGTGGGCTCTTTAACGTGCGCCCAAATCTGAGCACACGGACCTGCAACAGTTCCGCCTCCATCGGAAATGCAGCCGCCGCAGCAGGAATTTGATCCCACGACCTGCTGGTTAGCAGCCAGCAGGTCGTTTCTGCTCTAGTTTCAGTATGGTGGTAATGGTGGCCATCGTGGGCGTGCCAAGCGCTTTTGATCGTATCACTCGCAATCCCTTGCTTTTGCTTCAGCATAACAGTGCAATCGGTGACTTGGCACGACGAAACGAAAAGAGAAATATAATCGGTTTGCGGTTAATTTTCAAACCATCGTCGTATCTCGTTCGCCAGTGCTGCTTCACCTGCACCCTTCTTTCGGAGACCGACCCGAAAACGCAACACTTTAACTTTAAATGCCGAGTGTTTGTTCTGAAGAGAGAGCGCGAAACGTTTCGCTTTACCGGCACGAAGTGAAACAGTGTAAAATTGCAAGCATTATGAACCAACTTTTGTCTACTAAAAATAGAATTAGCCAGGAATTTCATGATGATGAACTCTGTGATGACAAACCATGCTACAATACTCGCCTTCGGCTGCAGTAGTTTAACTTCAGTTTTTTTAATTCTGTTCCTTTCAAATACCATACCTGGAACACAAGCAGAAGTATTGCACTATAGACATTTATAGGGGATCGCGCAGTGCGGCCACACCGGATGTGCGGGCCTGTCTGTGCCAGTGACTGGTCGACGGCACGCACTACGCTATTGATAAGGCTTGGGCCACGCGCTCCGCTGTTCGCGTTTCGTTTGATGCCGATAGTACATCTATCTCGCGCGGCGCAACACGACTCGGCATTTATAGAACATCAAACTACCACTGAAATAAAATAACGGGGCCTACAGACAAAAGAAAAAATAATTCACACTTTTTCTTTATAGGCTATAATCTTACATAGGTTACTTCACACGACTATTTCACTTTTGTGCGCAAATTTTCGAATGCCCTAAGAACATCAGTAAATGTTTCCAAGTAATATAGGTAGACTAATAAACGCATTGTGAGATAGCTCCCCAAAACACTCGGAAACAGGCAAGAGAGACTGCAGACGCTAACTTTAAATCAACGTTTATTTTCAGAAAGACAACCTATAGATGCATACAACTGGACACCCGAAATGACTCCGTTCAACAGCAAGACGCAACTTTTGTTTTACTTTCCTAGTTACAACAATCAAACCAGTGTTTCCCTGTGTTTTTCTCTATTCCGCATTGCTTTCACCACGAGGAGCTCATCTTTCCTTACTAAAATCAATAATTATTTCCCAAGTTCAGGCATACCCCCATCACTTCGCTTTTCAGCTGTAGTCTGTGCAGTAGCAAAACAGCTTGGTGCAGTTAGGATGGAATGATTCATACGTAAAAGTAAAAGTTCACACTATTAGTATCATAGCTTAACTCTAAATAGTTTACATGCCCATATGACGAGAAGCTATGTTTACACGGATAAAGTAGAAGCATATTATATTTATGGGTTGTGTAAAGTAATGCGCACTTCAAGGAGGACGACACATTTAAAAGTTAGCATACTCATTAGATAAACCTGCTGGCACGCGCTGACATCCTGAAATGCCCTCAAAGTACCTACAGGCATACAGTCGTCTGGATGTTGGCTGGTTGTTGTTAGATTTTTTTTTCAGTGAAGAAATTTTCATGGCATCGTTTTTTCGGAAGCGTAATTTCCCAGCATGTTTGACACATGCTCCGTGTTAGAAAATAAAGCGCGTCTACTTCTAGGTTTTCGAAAAGCACCTGGCTGCATTAACACCGCAAATAAAGGAATCAATTGAGTTTGTGCATTTGTAAATTGTACAGAACTTACCTTGCCTCCCACGCTTGTACAATCAACAAATAGTGATTGATTGGCTTAGTTTATTCAAGAATATATTATTACCCGCGCTCAGTTTTCAAACGCGTTGGCTTCTGCAGAGCAGAAAGATTCTGTATAGACTCCTTTACGCGGACATAACGAGGCCTTCCGATGTCAAGTCCTCAGAGCTTGATTTGTTTTGGCCACTTGGAGCGCGGTCAGAAAGAGTGTCTAAGGGGTTTCAAAGTGTCACAAGACGAAGCGCGACTTCAAAAGCGAACTCTTTTTTTTTCTCCTCTCCATTTTGCAAGCCACCACTTCAAATAACGCAACCTTGACAAAGACCCACGATATATAATAAGGCAGACTCTGATAGGGAGAACTACTTGGCTCGCGGAGTGTTCGGGGTGAACTAGCTAACAATAAATCTAAAAATAAAACAGATATTGCAAGGCGAAGGACTTGCTAGACAACACCAAACCGACTGCAGTTCTGTACTTTTATTTTTCTTTTTTCTTCTGTTCATCCTTGTGTCGGTCACCTACATCGTTGTCAGATTAGAATGTATTGCTAGCTGTGGTTGAAGTTCAGGACGGCATTGTGCATGCCAGAAAAAAAGAGTGGCTTTAGATTACGCGTCCCCTCTTTCTCATGCAGGCTGAATGTAGTGTAATGGAAGATGCAAACATTTAGGATTCCTATTACCTGCAGCCGCATCAAGGCCAAAGTGTATACAGTCTTGTACTCACACTCACAGGTCTTTTATGTCACGAAACCATTTGGTTCCAATGGGTATTTGCACCGATACCAAGGGGACATTACCATGTCTGAGTGGTTGAAGCGGGCAAAGCAAGGCTGTAAGATTAATCCAGGCGGAATACTATAGAACGCACGCGGTAGTAAATATCTTTATACACGCAGTAAAAAATCTAATGAGGTGAGAACGGTGAGAAAAGTCTGGAATTGACTTCTCTGTACAAACTACGGAGCGTAGAGAGAACTATAATGGAGATCTTGTTGGCACTAGCCGGCACACTGTTTCAAGGAATATGTTGCTCCTAACATCCATCCGTGCGACAGCGCCATCATTTCGCGCTTTCTTGGTTGTGTGTCCTCGTCGGAAGCACATGAATTTCGCAATAAATATCGCACAGTGCTGTTCTCAATTCACGTTTCAATAGACCTTATGCTAAATTAGCAGTGCCATAGAGTAGGTGCCGTAGCAAATACCGGCGCCATGTTGGTTATGTCAGGCGGAGCAGACGACACAGTGTGGTGACTCAAGAAGTACATGTTCTTGCGTACTCCGTCGTGAATGCGGTAGTAGAAGACATGATATTCTTTAATTTATTCATTTTGATGAAGATGCGCTGCAGCACTGCTCTGTTTCATTTTACGATAAACGTGGAAGGATATAGTGAAAGAAAAAGTGAACGTCTATTTGATTATTAGGAATCAAATTTTGTTGACGTTCAGATTCAACCGGAAAAGCGTTTGGCTTATGCAAAAGCTATTAACTAATATCAACAACCTTGCGCTTACTGATGAATAGGCGAAATTCTTTTATATCTAATACGTCTGGACCTGTACAGCTTCCATGCGCCAAAAACATGTTTGTACACGTGTGTGCGCTTTGTTACACAACAAGAGTGTCATTGTTACTACAGCGTTGCGTTTTTAAATATTTTAGTCACTTTGTTTCCGTGCAGTACAAATAATTGTCCGCATTTGTAACTCCAAGCAAGCTCTACCTAATTGCCTTTTAGTTCGAGACACACGGTGCATACCCACGAAGCTGTCGTTTGATAGCCCTAACGAGGAAGAAAGAGAAAACAGCCAAATACTATAGAGCTCACGATGTCAGGCCTAATTGCACTCCTTCGCGGATGAAATGAGCCAAATTACTAGCGCAACGATGTTATCTTAGAAGATCTTTTGTAGAGGCTTCATCGGTGCCATTTTTGTCCACCTTCCTTGCTAACTTACCAGCACTGCTTATGTTGTTTATGATGTTTATGATGTTGCTTCGCATCTCTTGCATTACGTCAAGGATAGCTCGTAAAACGTCAGTAAATTACGTTCTCACTTGTCGACTAGTGTATTTGTGCGTTACTGCCGCACCGCGGAGCACCGAGCACGGTGAGTACTATATCGGCGAGTGCCTCAATCGTCCGTCCACTTCATGAGAATAAGGAACTATATAAATGAAAAGACCACTGTTAACTGATTATACGAATGATTGGTGACATTTCGCATAATCCCGATATGTTTACATTTGATCTCTTTATAGCGCCCTGAATGTGTTTAGGCAGAACAATGAGCTGTG